>JANIJG010026266.1:0-15123 GCA_024611175.1 Megaceryle torquata | reverse complement strand
GGGGCGGGGCCAGGGCCCACCCGCGGGGCGGGCCCTGGCCCCGCCCCGCCCCCGCAGCGCTCCCTCCGTCATCCGTACCCAAACCTTGCATCTAGAAATGCAATCTGCAAGGAGAGGTGAGGAGCGTGGTGTCTGCCCGGCTCTAAGGCAGGAGAAGCTGGTGGATGTGAAGGGTCTAGAACACAAGTCCTGTGGCTGAGGGAACTGCCATGCAGGCTGGAGAAAAGGAGGCACGGGGGAGACCTTCTCACTCTTGTCAACTCCCTGACAGGAGGTTGGAGCCGGGTGGGGTCGGGCTCTGCTCCTAAGGAATGAGTGACAGCACAAGAGGAACCGGCCTCAAGTCGCACCAGGGGAGGTTTAGGTTGGAGCTGAGGAACAATTTCTTTCCCTCCGGGGTTGTCCAGGCCTGGCCCAGGCTGCCCAGGGCAGTGGTGGAGTCCCCGTGATCCCAGGAGGGATTTCCAAGCCCCCCGTGGAGCTGTGGTGCTGAGGGACAGGGGTCAGTGGTGCCCTGGCAGTGCTGGGGGGAATAGTTGGACTCCGTGAGCTTAAAGGCCTTTTCCAGCCTAGACAATGATAGGATTCTATGTTAGGCCCCCGTTACTGCCCCAGTCCTGCAGGAATGGCGGATGCTGGGGAGGAGGGGCTGGGAAATCTCATGTGTGGGTCATGTTGCTGCTGGGGCAATGCCCAGGCTGATGGCAGGATGTATCACATCCCTGCCTGCCAGGCAGCTGTGGCACCTTGCTGTGAGCACTGACCTCAGCTGCAGCCACCAGCCTTGGATGGAGCCACATGCACGGCCAAAACATCCCCTCCCTTCCTGGTCACAGCCACGTCCCTGGGTCGCTATGGGGTGAGCTCCTGGCAGAACCCTCTGCACCTACACTGGATCAGTCCCACATCTGCAGGGTTTGTTTTCCAGCCACTGGGTCCTCCTTGGAGCATGAACATTCCGGCTGCAGGACAGCAGGTGCTCGGTGGGGATGTGCTTCCGCAGCTGCCACCTCCAGGGGTGTCCCATGGACTCCCCAGTCATGCTGTGTCACCAGGGATCCCAGGTTATTGTCCCCAGCATCCCTGAGCACTGCAGAGCTGCTCGGGGCCACGCAAGGGTTGTCCCCACAGAGGCAGGGGGTGCCAGGTCAGGCAGCTTTGCGAAATTCAGGCGTATGACCTTTGGGGTCTGGGCACAGACCTGAGACCTTGGCACGAGCAAGATGAGGTGATGCTCAGCAGGACTCGCTGTCCAGGATCCTGCTGGCCAACATGTGCTGCCTCGTCCACCAGCAATTGTCAGTGGAGGGGTTCCCACGGTGGGTGCCCTGTCACGTGGCTGGGCTCAGCCTCAGTTGACAGCTCTTGCTGCAGGAGCCCTGTCAGACCATCAGCTGGCTGCCAGACAGTTCCACAGCTTTCCAAGGTCTGCCAAGAGTGAGTGGCCGGGGTTGTGGCATGCCGGGGACTCCAGGCTGGGCTCTGGCAGGGGATGCTGCCTGCCCATGGCTTTTGCTGCTGGCAAGGCTGTGCAGGAAGGTGCAGGCAGAGATGGGTCACAGCATGGGGTGGGGCCAGCTGGGGGGGCAATGCTTCTTGGAGCCTTGTCATCCACCTCCAGCAGGTAAGATATCTCTTCAGATTTTATTTCTTCCTTCGTTTCCTCATCCTTTCACTCCTGCCAGCTGCCTGGGATTTTACTTCTAAAGGAAAGACCCTACATTTTCTTTGCTCTCTGCTCATTAATTGCTTCTCAATGTTAACATGCACTTCCAGGACCAGCAAATGCACCAAGCGATGGTACTGGGGCAAGTGCCCATGCCAGGGCCAGTAACCATATGTTTAACCTGCTGCTTTTTGCCCTGCAGGAAGGTGGGGTTGGAAGGGTACTGGGATGCAATACTGCTCCAAACCAAAGGGTTATCAGGACAAACTGGCCCCATTCGTGCTGATACAAATCCTTAATAAACTCAGTGATTTTAGTACCCTGAAAGAGCCAATCTCCTCTTCCGCCCCGCATTGTCCCTGTCACCAAATGACAGAGGCTAAGCTCAGCTGGTGAGCAAAGTCCTTGACAGGTCCCATCCCCATGTGTCACCAGATCCAGCATCACCAGATGAACACAGGGGACTGGTGCTCCTGGCCACGGGTGCCTTTGTGCAGTATGAGGGTGCCATTGCATGGCTGGGTCTTGGCACCTCCAGTGCAGGGTCTGGCTGGGACCCCTCACTCACAGGACAGGGACAGGTTCCTGGGAACCGCAGCCAACCTGGCCTTGCCAGGGCTGTGCATCCTTGGTGAAGTCGTTGGTGCCCCATCCCCATCATGGGCTCTGCAGAGCCCCATAGCTGCTGGGGGTCCCCCTCTTGGTATTGGGGTCAGGGACTGGCTCCTGGTGGGGGCAAGGACCACAAGGACCAGATCTGCAGTGGTGAGGAGTTACGAAGCTGACCTGGACCACAGGTCCACAGCCTGTGTGGACAGAAGCAAGCATAAGCCACCAGAAGTGACAAATGGCTGGGAACCAGTGATGGGTCCGTGCACAGCAAACCCAGCAAGCACCAGAACAGCACAGGAGCTCTGGGAGTTTGTGAGGGAGGCAGGTGGGGGTGGTGGTGCAACTGCCCTCCTCTTGTGCGTGGTGAGCCTGCAGCCACCCAGCTGGGCAAGAGCAGTTGGAGCAAATGGGAGGTAACCAGCACTCCTCAGCATCACACACAGCCATGGGGCAGGGCCACCATCTCTTCCTTTGGAAGGAAGAGGTGGGTTTGGGGAGATGGAGGGCGCCATGGGAGACAGCTCAGAGCATGGCAGGGCTGGGGACCACAGAGTGGGGAGCTGAGCTGAATCTTTCAGCCCTGACCCATCAGGAGCAAGCGGGCCCAGTGGCGAGGTGGGACCTGCTCTCCTGGGGAAGGCAGAGAGGGACCCACTGAAACTGTGCCATTCCCACCCTCGGGGTTTGCAAGACCACACTGGATGAAAGCTTAAGGAAGCTGAGCCTTGCTGTGGCAAAGGGTTGGACTACAGACCTTCAGAGGTCCCTTCCAGCCTGAGTTGCCTCAAGATGCCCAGATCCCATTCGCCCTCTCCAGAACAGGGTTTGCTGCTCACTGTAGAGAGGAGCCCCAGGAGTAACTCAGCCCTAGATAAAGCTGCTCAGCACCCTCTCAGAAGGATGCACAGGCTCATGGACAGCACAGACTGGTAGGAATGTTTCTGTCTCACACCCCATGCAGTGCCTGCAAGGGCTGAGTCTGTCCCAGCTCAGTTCATCCCAGGGCACCACCAGCCTTGCTGTTTAGACGTGCTCCTCACAGTCCTCAGTGCAGCAGCCATGGGAAGGTACCAAAATCACCCTCTATCTCTCACCACCTCTGTGCTCCATGGAAGAGCCAAGCACAGAGACCTCCAAGCACAGAGTACCTGGGGACAGAGGCTGCCAGTTGCTCTTACTGGATTTGGGCAGCACAATCATCTGCTTCCTTGGAAAGTCCCATCTGGCTCCCGGTGTCCCTGAATTTCTCTGTCACACTGGGTTTCACCTCCGTGTCTCTACCTGCAGGGACAGAGACATTGCAGCAGCCAGGCCAAATGTCCCCAGACCTCCTCCTCCCATGGGGACGACATCAGATGCACTTTGAGGATCTGATGCATCCCTGCCAGAGCACCCAGCCCCTGGACACCCCCAGAGCATCAGGATAAACTGTCTGGCAGCTCCCTTCCCACTGGCAGGGTCATGTTGGAGGATCTTCTCCCTAGACCCCTCACCTCCCTGGGCATCACTGTGCCTTTTTGTGCTTCTTCCAGCACTTACTGTAGAGAAACAGCACTGAGATGATCACTGAGGGTGGTGTGGCTGGTGTAGCCCATATTGACCAGGCCACAGCTGGTGAGATCTTTCCCCCCAGGAGAAGCAGTGGGGTGTTTTAGATGTGGTTTGGGGAGGGAATGAGCTCAGGGCATTACCTCCCACCAGGATGCAGGCTGAGCTTCCTCATGCATGGGGCTCCTGGTGCTCCAGCAGCTCCCAGAGCCTTGGGTACCACTGACTAGCCACAAATTTTCTCACATCCTGCCTGCCTGGGCCTCACCCTGTACCCCTTCTCTGCACCCTCTTCATCCAACCCCCCCCCTCAGCCTACACAGTCTGCACCACTCACACCCATCATCCTTTCCTTGCACCCAGCATCCCCTACACCCCTCCTCTACCCCCACAGACACAGCACCCCTCCACTGCACACTTTGCATTTCTCAACCCCCTCCATCACGCCATGTGTCCTGCACCTCCTGCACCCCTGGGCCACCCCTCACTGGGTCCCTGAAGTGGGTGCTGCTCCCAGCCTGTCTGCCTGGGCCAGCCTGGGCATTGCTGTGACACTGCCATGCTCTCTGCCAGCCTCCAGAGCCTGGCTCCTCACCCGTCCCCATCACCTCCACCTCAGCACAGCGTGGAACCTCCTCACGTGCCAGCCTTGTCCCCAGCACCAGCTGTGCCTCTCCCCCTGCTGCAGACCACAGTCACTTCCAGCCCCAGCAGCCAGGATGTCTCCCACTTAGGGTGATCCCATGGACCTGGGACCACTTGGGGCTGCAGACCCCTAAAAGCCACCAGTTCCTGACATGCTTGTGAGAAGCATCACTTCTTTCCTCCAGACTGTTGTCAGGTCTCCTAAGCCCTGAAAAGCCTAAAGGAAAATGTTTAATTAGTCTTGGAAAAAAGTGTGCTTTTGACAGACCAAATCTGCAAACTTTATCATATGAAGGAACTCAAAGATTAAAGCTGGTCCTGCACTTGTAAAGGTAGGTGAGGTACAAAAGTCTTTCTATCTAATTTCTGTGATTTAGTCTATGCTTTTTCAGTCCTCAACGCTGCCCATGTAAAGGTGCTTTACAAACACCCAGGGATTAATTAATTCTCTGACTTCACCTGCAACCTGAAAGATCAAACCTCTCCCACAGGCCAGAGGGGTTCCTGGCACAGTCCGTTGCCTAGTTTTACCAAACTAGGCTGTATCTCAAGTCCAAATCAGCAGCAGCAGCAGCTGTTGGACACCTCCTGCCTGGGTACAGAACTCTGTCATAGCAGTGCCTCTGGTCTCACCTCCTGAAGTCTTCAGCACATGACAGGTGCTCTCATATCCATCATATTTTTCTACAACTGGTTGATCACCATTTGTGATGGTTGGAGGTGAGAGACCAGCTCCTGACAGCTCTGCTCCATGCGCACGATCAGCACACGTGCGTTACCAGGATGATAAACAACTGTCCCCGGGCACCCAATGCAAGATCCACTTGGCCAAACCCTTGTACTCTGTGACCCTCACTAGCCTGCTGACTGCCCCACTAAAGCAATCCATCACCCAAGCATCGTGCTGTCAAAAGCCATGGAGCCCAAGGGATTTGGACTTCCAGCAGGAACTGGAGTTCCCGCAAAAACAGGCAGGTGGGTTTTGTCTCACCTCTGCTCCTCTGTGGAGGCCACATCCAAGCAAAGCATCTTCTCCATCCTCCACCACAGGAAAATGCCCTCCAGTAAAATTACTTTCTCAGCATCAAAACATTCTTTCTGAGGGACTTTTGCCCAGGCTTGTAGAATCAACAGAAATAGTATCACCTCGAAGAGGAAGAAAATGACCTTCATCTTCAGCAGGCCTGCGAGAAAGATGAGCTCCACAGGCACCTCTGAGTTTTCATCCCTGAGCACAGATCCTTGGGGGCAGCAGAGCAAACCCTCCCTCATGTCTCATCTGTGCAATGGCTGGTGCCAAGACAACATCCTTAGCTGGGGCTCTCCCTGCTTGCAGCCAAGCAGCACCTTCCTACCAAGGTCTGAGACAAAGTGATACCCAGAGCTCCTCTGCAAGAGGGCAGGGACAAGAGGGGGGAAAATTCCCTGCCAGCTTCAGCCCCACCGACAGTTTTTGTGGAGTCAAAGCAAGAGGCTCCAGAGAGCTGCAGAATGCCAAAGGAGCTCCTCAGCACCCTGGGGTGCATCCCACCTGCTCCCAGGGGTTGGATATGTCCCATTTGCATAAGTGATCCTCATTGCACCCCCAAATCCTCCTTTGCTGCGTGTAAAGCTCCACTCCCACAGACTCTTTCTTGCCTAGATGTGGTAGTATAGAGCAGTGCTCTCCAAACGTTAATATTGCACATATATATTCCCTTATCAGTGGAAAATTACCATGATTATGTGTATTTGTTCATAAATTATATACATGTACCTTATATAACATGCACAGTAACAGACATTTCTAGAAGAGAGGATAGGGATTAAATAAACAATAGCTGTAAAATATGATTTTATTTCACTTTATTTACTAATGGTGCCCAAGCCACTTTCTTCCTGCACCCCAATGGATTGTCTTGGGCACCCAAGACATGTCTGGGCATGTGCACCCTGTTTTGGAGACCAGTGCTCCAGACAAAGCAGGGATCTCCCCTGACAGGGACATCAGGTGAAAAGGATCTGTTTCTTTCATCCCTGGTGATGCTGCTGGTCTTCACAGCTCTGCTGTAGCGTGGTGTGGTCCTGCCCATCAGAGTCACGAGTTGATGACAGCTGAGCAAGGAGCACACTCAGGATTTGTGGCGCCTGACCGTCCCCTGTACAGAACCCCATCCTCTTTTCCTGACTGTTACCTCCACAGGTCATACCTGGCCAAATGCTGGCATAGCTACGACTGGCTGGAGCAGGCAAGAAGTCATGCATTTCCTTGTGGGGAAAGCAGAGGGGTGGCAGGTAGCCCTGTCTCACCCTGCCCTGGGGACTGTGGGTGGGAAGGGATGTGGAACTCCTGTTTTGTTTCCAAGGAAGCTGCTGATTTTGTAGATGTCCAAAAAACTGGGTTCCCCAACTGCCCCTGCCTTGTCTGTGTGCTCTGGGAGGGCATCCTCACCTGAGTGGGATAAAGCACGTTGGGTTCTTACTGAGAACTCCTTGTCTCAGTCAGGGACAGGGGTGTTTCCAGTCACAGGAAGCCAGTTCCCATCATTTCTGCTATGTAGGGCTCTTAAAGGATCTTATGTGTAAAGAAATCCCAACCCAGCATTTGGCTGAGGTCCAGGGAGGCCGTGTTTCACTGAGCCTGTTGGTGTTATCTTCTTGCACACGCTGAGCAGTGGTCACAGCATCATGCACACCCCTTTATTTACAACCACCAGGTAACACCTCCTCAGCTCCGTGTGCTGCTGAGAGCCCCTGAACCCTTTCCGAAGGCAGATCATGGACCAGGTTAATCTGCTCTCCCACCTGCACTCCTGCCTTATCGCCACCATTTTGCACGTGGAAGCAGCTCTCCATTTCCAGGATTAACTTTGTCTCCTGAAACTACAAAGATCAATCCCCTGACAATGGTTTTCCTACTGATACATATTTTATTACATTAAGGGAAAGACATCCGGCTCTGCAGTGTCTGCAAGTCCAGCCCAGACAAGCTTATCCACCACTTAACAGGCGATGCAAACAGCCGAGCATTGCTGTGTTCTGCGCAGTGTTTCACCTCAGAAAGGGAATAAAAGCTCTTTCCAGAAAGCCTGACAAAACCCTGGTGTAGATAAATGACTAAAGAAAATAATGCTTACCAAGGGCATCGTTACACCAGAGGCAACGTGTGGCCGGCCTGTATGGCTTCTGTACCTTGGTATTTACTATTTCTCAGGAAAAAAGCTCCCAGAATTGCTTATTGCAAAACTCCCAAGGATAAGCAATTAGAGATTTTACAACATCCCCTCCCAGTCTATTCAGGTCGCCAGAGGACATTGTGTGTCCTCCTACTGCCACCGGACGAGAGGGTGAAGACCTCTGCAGTGCTCCACACTGGAGAGACAGTGCTCAGATCCCGATGGCCAGGTACCCAGTCGTAAGCCACTACAACCAGGAGCATGCACTTGGAACCCCCAGAGCAAAAGAGCAGGTAGATCTGCATGATGCAGCTCACAAAGGAGATCTTCTGCAGTGAGAAAAAGTCCTCAAGGATCTTAGGGAGGGTGACAGAAGTGTAGCAGATGTCCAGGAGGTGGCCCAGGAAGAAATACATGGGAAAGAGCAGGTGGATGTCCAGCCAGACAAGGGTCACAATGAGCAGGCTCCCCAGCATTGTCACCATGTAAACAAGCGAGAAGCACAGGCAACGGGTCACCTGTGCTCTGTTGGCACTGGAAAACTTCAAGAGAAGGAACATGAAGGTGCAGCTGAGATTTCTGTGCTGCAAGGATTCGGGGCTCATCTCCAGGAGGAGCAGGAGGAGCAGGAGGAGATAAGGATGGGTAGAAAAAGGGCGAGCACTCACCCCTGCCGTGGGGCATCACCAGCCCTCCACTCCGATGCATGGTGGGCTGAAGCTGTGCCACTGCCCCAGCACTCCTCACACCTTGCTCCAGGAGCTTATGGGGGGGATACATCTGGTGGGGTAGGTGGTGGATCTCAGTCCATGGGGTTTTGATACTCAAGGCAACCCCCAACTCTGTGTCACCTGAAGGACACCAGAGAGAGCTGTAACCTCACCACTGTGGTCAGTAAGGATGCAAGGGACTATTAAATGAGAGCAGATGAGAGCAGCTCCTCTGCCCCTTCCAGGTTTCCTGGGCTGCAACTGGGCTGTGATCTAAAGATCCTACAAAATGTGACAGGTTGGACCTTGCCTGAACAGTTGCTGCCCTTCGTGGGAGCAAGTTGTGTTTAGACCATTAGTGACGATGCAGATGTCCTGATTCCTCCTTCTACCACAGATTGTGGGCACAGATCTCAAAAATAAGAGATCATTAAAGGTTACAGTCAAAGAAGGTGTCTGCCTGCAAATACTGCACTGTAGATGTTTGCCTCGTGTTCACACCTAGAAAGCAGTGAAAGGGAGGGACCTCTGAATGATCACAGGAGGACCAGAGGGTGACTGTGTAGTTCAAAGAAGTTTGAGGGTGGCGAGGAAAATCAGAGGCGCTAGCCTGCAGAAAAAGGGAAAGACTGAATCTAACAAGAAACGAGAGCTCAGGGATGAACAAAGATGCAACATAGAAGATTTTGAATGTGAACCCAGAACTGCTGAATCCACAGGAAGAGCTGTGAGGAGATGATCAGAGATTTGTGCAAGCCTGCAAGAAGAGGCTGTTGCTGACAGAGCTGTCACCAGGTCCTTCCAGAGAGAAGTGTGGGAGCATCTGCCAGGAGTGAAGGGGAGGTGGGTGCCAGGCTGAGAAGACTTGAGCGCCCTCAAATGATATTGCAGGCTCCCTCTGAGAAGGGACAAGGACAACCCCACCACACTGGGGATGTGCTCCACAACACAGAGGTTCAAAACCAGGCTTTGAATTTGTCCCAGGGCCCAGCAGTTGGGCTGGGTGTGTGAGCAGGGAGGAGGCAGGAGGAGCCAGTCCAAGGCTGGGTACCGTGGCAAGGGTTTGAGAAGCTGGGAGCCCCCATGGACACCCTCCTCTTAATGAAAGGGGTCACACCAGTGGGAGGGGAGAAGCCTTCGGGGATCTGATGCCCGGCTTTGAACCGTGAAGGGAATGGAGGTGAAAGGGGGGCATGTATTCTCCATGCTGTTTTGGGGTGTGCTGGAAGAGCAGAAGCTGGTGAACAAGGGCGTGACCACAGAGGGAAGGGAAGCACTGATAGGGATAAGAGCATGGTACGGGCAGCAAAAAGCTGGTGACTCCTCTGGCAGATGGTCCATAGGAAATAACACAGATGATTGTGGCCTTATGCAAAGCTGGTTTGAAGGAACTCAAATCACTACATGGAGCCACTCTGGGCAGCAGATGTTCCCAGAGGTCAGAGAAATAGCTGGTGTGACCAGAGCATAGGCAAGGAGAAGGTCTGGGGAAGGAGGGAAAGGAAAGTCTGCCCAGCCAGTGCTGGGAGCATCTCACAGATCCCCCAGCTGGACAGGGGCAAGGACAAAGCCCCAGGAGAGAAATTCACCCAGGAAGAGTAACTCTTTGGAGGGGTAGTGGTTCTACAAATCACAGCCTTGTATGTAATGGTCATTCCAGATATCCTTGGATATGACATCTCACGTATCTCTTCACCAGGTCACAGCATGAAGCGAGCTGATGGGTTTTTTGTTCCTCTTCCTGAAAAATAGGCTGTTTTTAGAAGAGCTATCTGAGAAAATAACTTCAGCTAGAGTAGGCATGAGTCAATGCCATTTTGCGTAAATGGGAAGATCAATAGGAGCAGATTGGTGGCTGTGAACAAGCACAAATCAGAACAAGTGAAGAGAACTGGTTACTGCAGCTGGGCAGATCTGGGAAGTCAAGCACGCTAATGTAGAAAAGAGCTGGGATCTCATGAAAGCAAAGGTGCAAAACCCCACTACAAGCTCCCTCTGGAGCACAAGGCAGAGGCTGGTGGAGCGGGGTTTCTCCCCTAGCAAGTGAGCAAGGAGGGTATCTGGAAAGAATGGAAAGTCTGCAAGGAAAGAAAAGAGACTGAAAAGCAGTAAGCAAAGTCTGCACTGAAAGATGAGGGAGCTCAGGGAGACTGTGAAAATTGCTTGTAGTGTTTTGAGGTTAGTCCACGACCTTTGGCTGAGTAGCTGAAGGACAGGCAGCCCTGTGGTGCTTCTTAGTTAGTGGTGCCTTGGAAGTCAGACATCACCCACTCCTGGTTTTCCACGGAGGACAATGACAATTTATGGCAAAGTAAGGTGGTTGGTGACAACGCGAGGCCATGGGGACGGCAGCATCAAGGAGGGAGGAGAGAATTCAGAGGTTTGCTGCTTGTCAGCAGCACGGTGGGAGGAGAGCGTGGCTGCCCCCACATCCAGGAAGGCTGAACGCGGCTTCTCCTGCAGTGAGGGCACAAAGCATCTAGTGACAGGGCCTGTGCTCATTTGGAGAAGAGAAATACAGCACTGGGCATTAGCAAGGCTTTAGGGGAAAGAAAAAGAAAGAAAGAAAAAGAAAATAAAAGAAAGAAAAAAAGGTTGGGTCCAGGAGCTCTGCCTGACTACGGGGTCCTCAGCTGGAGAGCCAGTGGTCCAGTTAGCCCAGGGTAGTCACGAACCCTGAGTGTGGCACGGGTTGCCAAACTGGCCATGGTGACAGCAGAAAGGTTTCCAGTCCATGTGGGAAAATACTGATGCTGTGGCACATTAGTGAGACCTTGCTGGGTGGTGCACAGGGAGCGGGGAACCCACTCGAGGAAGAGGAAGCTGAGCTGGGCTGCCAGGATGCCTGAAGAGGGGAGAGTCCACTGGAGGGGACACAGTGCAATGTGGTCAGCCTGGGGAAGCAGAGCCAAGCAGGACTGGGGAGCAGAGCCCTTGGCTGGAACATGCTGCTGTGGGTAACCCTGGCAAAGGCAAGCCTGCAAGAGCTATCAGCTTAACCCCAGTTCCAGAAATTACTTTGACCCAGAAGTCATCTCCTTAGATCTAATACACCAGGGTTTGGCCAAACAGCTGAGGTCTCATGTGGTGCCTTCTTCAGGAGGTTTGGGGCCCAAAGTGCTCACATCAGGAGGGGGTTTAGTCCCTAAATTTCTTTTTCACCACTGAAAACTTTCCCCTTTACCTAAAATAAGCCTGTTCTAGGTATAAGCAGGTGTCACGGAGCCTTTGCATTGGTTTATTGAAGCAGAGGTGGAAAACTGGCCTGGTTCACCTGGAAGATGGCACAGAGACAGCAACCCAGCACAAGGTCCCTGAGGAGAGCAGCTACCCCCAGCTCCCTCTCTGTGCCCCATGGTCTCTCCAGAACCAGGTGCATAACAGAGATCTGGTGTCCCCAGAGCACCACCGCAGTCTGGGCTATCAGAAAACTGGCTTGGCTTCCCTGGCACCAGTTGCCTCACTGGGAGGTGGAGGGCAGCCCCCCAGTAGTGACCTCCAGCCCATGAGCCAGGGAAAAAGGAGATGTCAAAGGTGTTGTATGACTGGGAGGCAAGTGGCATCTTCATTTCGTTTTCTGAGAGCTGTAGGGGTTTGCAGTTACCTCTGGCGGTTGTTAGCTGGATGATCAGCCAGTCACTGGAAGTGTCTGTTCGCCTTTCTGCTAATTAAATTGCATTTGATTTGCAATCAAATCTGAGACAAGAGAGCTTGAGGTAGACTCGGGAGCAGCTGATGGGCGCTGCTCTGCATGACGCAGAGGCCAACACCACGGTCTTGCTGGGTTTGTGGAGCCGCATCCCGGGCAGACTGGGAGCAGCAATGGGAAACAGGCTGGGGCCCAGGTAAATGTGGGGCATGTCTGCAGCTGGGCAGAGCCATGTTTGCAGTAGGGGCAGGGCGTGAGCTGCTGTGTTGTGGACTTTGAGACGTGCAGCAAACACCCAGGGACTCCTCTGGCTGCTGGGCCATGAGACCAACAGCAACATTCATGTCTGCTGGCCATGGGAGAGGGACACCGAGCAGAGCAGGACAGAGCCGACTTCACAGGACCCAGCATGAGAATGACTCTTCCACCCCACAGCTTTCCTGTTCTCAGGAACTCACCCTGCACAGACACTGGGGACACCAGTGACCCAGCACCTGCCTGGCTTACCTTGAGAAGATGCTTTCTCTCTCCACACCAGGTGTGTCTGGCAGCACCGGTAGTTTGGGTACCAGCTTCATTTCAATGTTCTCCAGGGAAGCACCTGGGAAAAGACCCCAGTGCAGTCCATAGCTGCTCTGCACAGCCCCTCAGGCACGGTGCTGTGGGAGCAGGGAAGCTCACTGTGAGGTAATATGGCGTGATGAGTCCTCTGCTCAGTGCCCTCTGAGGGATGCTCCAGCAGCATCCCCACAAAGAAGGTCCCAAACCGCCAGGGGCTATGACTCGGGGGCAGGTCTGAAGTTCTCTTTGAACTCCTTAGCAGCTAGAGAAACACAGAGGGGTGGTCCTGTGGTGAAGCACAGAGGACTCTGAAGCCAAAGTGGCCAGTGACCTCTCCAGGAAGAGTCTGGCTCCATCTTCTCCAGATTGTCCCCTGAGGCAGCTGGAGATGGCAGACAGATGTATCCTTTGCCTTCTCTTCTGAAGGCTGGACCAGGCCACCTCTCAGTCTCTCCTCATACATACTGTGCTCCAGGCCCTGACCAGCTTTGTGTCCTTCACTGGACTCTCTGCAGGCGGTCAGGACATTTCTGGTGCTGGGGAGCTCTAACTGGACCCAGCTCTCCCAGTGCAGGCTCACAAGTGTTCCCTCAAGCTGATGGGTACCCTTCACTCACCCAGACCGGATGCATTTGGCTGCCTTTGCTACAAAGGCACTCTGCTGACCGATGTTCAGCTTGTTGGACACACAGGGCTTTTCCTGCAATGCTGCCATCTCCCCGCAGGCCCAGTCTGCCCAGTTGCACCAGGTTAGTCCAACAGCAGTACTTTGCATTTACCTTGGCAGGACATCAGGAGGGTTGTGCAAACCCCATGCTTGGGGCTGCTGTGGCCTCTCCAAATGGCATTTCCAGCATAACCACCTGTCCCCAAAGCTTTTTTGTCCCCAGAGCTTGCACAGCATCACTGATATTGGCCATTGCTGTGCCTGATGCATCTGCACACATTTCAGGTGATGCTGGTCCTGCAGCCTTGAAAGTCCCTGACCACTTCGCTGTCACCAGGTAGAAGGAGGAGACCTAAGGGACAGGGGGGAATGGAGATGGATCCCTCCCCAGAGAGGCGAGTGAAAACCCTCACATCCCCCCACCCTCCCAGTTACCTTTGGAAAATAGGAATGGGGCTTTAGAACTTGAGGGCCAAGAACTTGATGATGGAGATGAAGATTCATCCAGTGAGTCGCCCAGGGCTTGTCACTCACCCCCACGCCTTAGGACTTCTTCAGTTAAGAAGAAAAGGAGGGTAACTGGAGTGGGAGACTCTCATCTGAGGGGAACAGAGGGGCCTTTTGTTGAGCAGAGCCATCCCACAGGGCAGTCTGATGCCTCCCTGGGGCTCGGGTTGGAGATGGGAAAAGGAACCTCTCTGGTCTGGTGCAGCCCGCTGATGATTCCCTTTTGCTAGTCACCCAGCCTGGCAATGACAGAGAGAAGTCCCAAGGCTGTTCAAAAGGACTTCAAGGCACTGGGGTGACTGGTTGAAGGCTCGGGTATGCAGGTGGTGTTTCCATCAATCCCTCAAGTGTCAGGGAAAACACTGAAGGAGGGTGGTGCCACCCTCAAGATTTGGGGGTCTTTGATTGCAGGGAGGTTTCTATGGCACTGGGTCTGCTGGCGACAGATGGAGCCCATCTGTCTCAAAGGGGGAAAGGATCCTTGCACAGGGGCTGGTGAGGCTCCTCAAGATGGCTTTAAATCAGCCTTGGAGGGGAAGGGGTAAAACCCAGCTCACTAGAGATGAGCCTAAGGATGGTCTTCCATCTGCTGTCCCACTCGAGGTGGGAACTGGAGACAAATGCGACACAGGGCTCACTAACAGGCTGCTAACCATGGAAGTGGCTGGGAATGGCCAGCTTCCAAAAGGGAGAACTAACTGCTTGGCTACCTCTCTGAGAGGCTTACGCACCAGTGCACGGACTGTGGGGAATCAGCAGGAGGAGCTGGAGATCTGGGCTGGGTTGCATGGCTGCGATAGAATCGCGGTCACTAAAACATGGGACAGCTCCCATGTCCCGGAACATGGTCATGGACGGCTCTGTCCTTCTCAGGACAGACAGGCTAGCAAAGAGAGGTGGTGGGGTTGCTCTTTACATTAAAGAGCAACTGGAATGTCTTCAGTTCTGTCCAAGGACAGATGAGGAGCGAGCTGAGAGTTTGTGGGTGTGAATTAAGGGTCAGGCTGGCCTGGGTGATACTGGTGTGGGTGTCTAGTACAGGCCACCGGATCAGGACAAGCAGGGTGATGAGACCTTCTACAGGCAGCTGAGAGCAGCCTCGCAATTACAGGCCCTGGGTCTTATGGGGGATTTTAACTTCCCTGATATTTGCTGGAAGGCTCCTCAGCCATCCATCCACAGTCCGGGAGCTTCCTCCAGTGCGTGGATGATAACTTCCCAGTGCCAGTGGTGGGTGAGCCAACTAGGAGAGGAGCACTGCTGGATCTTATTCTCACTAGCAGGGAGGCTCTAGCTGAAGCGGTGAAGGTTGACAGCAGCCTTGGGGATCACCTCCCTACTCCCGTGGCCACAGTGTTTCTAACACAAGCCAGGAAGCCACTGGCCTCCTTGGCCACCTGCAT
>JANIJG010026264.1:0-29199 GCA_024611175.1 Megaceryle torquata | reverse complement strand
TTCACCTCATATTCAGAATGAACTACACCATGGTTTCTCTGTAGCTTTTTCTCCAAGAGATCTCATAGATGATCTTTTGCATGCCATATACATTTACTACAGTTGGTAATGACAGATCTGCCATTCAGAAGAAAAAAAATCTTTCAGCTTCCATCACTCAGAGAGTGTTGATGCAATTGTTCTATAGTGGTTTTATATTTTTGTATACATTTAGATACAAATTATTAGAAAGCAGACATGAAGTACTAGTTGTGTTTACCAGTGAAGTATATTCTTCTATGTATCTTCTTTTGTAACATTAATTGTAATATGCATCTCTAGTTTTGTGCATGGAATAATGAGACATTATGAATACTAAAAACCCATGTGTTATAATCAATACAGTACATGCAGGAAGCCATATACCAGTGTATACTCAGTTTCTAATGGCTTAACTTATCCTTTCTTCTGTTCAAGACAGTCATTTGCAATAACAGCATCGTATCACAGCTAACATAATCTGCCATTTCTTGTACTTGGTTTTGTATGCTTTTTAATGCCTGACAAGGTCAGTGGGAACTCTGTATATTCAAAGAAGGCAGCTGTATGTTGGCTAAGTGGACTGGATTGTCTCCCTCTCTGGTAGTTGTCATGAGTTGTTATTATGGTTTGCTACATTTTCAAAGCCGCAGGTATTCTTCAGCTGAGAACGAAGAGGAAAACCTGCATAGAGTAGCCTGCATTTCCAGTTTGAGCTGTGAGTTGTTTGGTGCTGAAATCTTCAGCTGTAGCAGCTAAGAAATGACGGTAGAGAGACACACGAGGCATGTGCAGTACTGTGTGCGAGCACACAAATGGGGTGCAGGAATTCATGGGTTGAGTATTTGGCTTGTCATTACGGCTTGCCAGCAATTACATTAGATGATGCTATCAGTATCATGTTATGTGGTAATATATATGACTTTTTTCCTCTTGCCTTTGTTGCCATACATGAACACTGGCAGTAAAATGTGACTTGAGCAAAAACTAATCAAAAATCAGAAAGGATGAGGAAGTAGTCCTCACTGACTTGAAAAAAAATATTAATATGGAAAAGGTAAATGAATATGGCACAGCTGCAATGGCCATCTTAATACTACAGAGAGTACAAGGGTGGAGTGCATAGGCAAAATCTAATGTTAAAACATCCTTTTTTCAGCCACATAGGTGTGTTTGCCTGGACAGTCCTTGCTTTGTCTGCCCAAAGCCGCTGCCTGCAGTAGATGAGGTGGCTCATGGAGGGATTTTCTCATCTCTGCATAGTTGTGTTAAGGCATCAACAAGCTTTTCTTCTGGTCTTGGTGATTGATGCTACTAGAAGACAATGGAAGAGAGCCATGGGTTTTTTTTTTTACTCTTTCAGTTACCGGTGATTCTTGGAGTTATTCCCCACTTTGTCCCACGGATGACCAGAAGTGTCCTGTACATGTTCTTCTGAGACTGCTTTCATAGTTACTATGCACAGGAGTAATTAGCAACTGTGAGAAGCTTGTTATACACAGGAGAAAGAAGTTCTGTACATTGTCCCAAGCACATTTGTTTCAGATGATTTAGTTGATTGCAAATGACTCACCACATCCTTGGACTCAGTAACAGGCTATATTTGATTAGTAATTTCTTCAAACAGTTTTAGTAATTTATTAATGCTTTGGAAACTATTTACAATGTACTTTAATTGTAGAAGCATCAATTTTATGTCACAGCTGAATGGAGTCTCAAGTGCAAACTGAATAAATGAATAAATAGTATCTTTTCTACTAAGTTCAGTATTTATTCTTTGATGGTAAACAAGCCTGAAAGTTTACAGATAAAGTTGATTCACAAAACTGTTAAAATTATGGTCATGAGCAAAGATAACATCTCCCGGGAGACATTCAGTTTTGTTCTGAATGATCATGTAAATAGCACCAGAGAAATGCTTTTAAAATTCTTTATAGTCTTAGTCCTTGGGGAAAACCCTCTATGTCAAATTAACAATTTTGTAGTGCTAATCAAAATGGCTTCAAATTTCTACTGCTTTCAAGAGGAATAACTTTTCCACAGCTAAATGGCTGTTTTGGGATGGACATTTATCTCCCATTAGCTCAAAGACCTTCTTGTGACCCAGTGTCAACAAGTGTTTGATCAGTGTAAGATTTCAAATTCAAAATGTCTTACTGCTGTGATTCCTGCTTGATTGACTCTCAGGGCAGAATCAGAGATGAAATTAAATTTCCTAATCTTCCAACACTGGACACTGGGATACTTGTTATATTCCTGTAATGTATTTTACCTTATCTAATCAGCCTAAATTTCTTTCCATTTCTGAGAATATACATTGTTAATTAAATTCCATTGTTGGCAAGTAGCACCACTCAGGATAGTGTTTTCTCAGCAGACCAGAGCATTCAAGGGACCCATGAAGGTAGCCGACCTTTCAACTGCTTCTGAAACACCTGTCCTGAGTTTAGACTCTGTCAGTCCAGAACTGCTTTACACAGCCATGGTTAGTGGGTGATGGATGGTCATTTCTTTTTTACTATTGTCCTAAGAGGGCAAATTATTTCACTACTGATACAGTTCCAAGTTCTCCACTACCAACCCACCAAGCTACTGACATTTGCTAAAACTGGTAACTGTACATTGCCTGTCTTCAAGTGAGCAGGATGACACGCCATCAGATCTCATGCACTAGTGACCAACTGCCAAGAGGTCACCATCGCTCTGCTGATGGGCTGGGAGCTGCTTGGCATCTTGCCTGAGTTGCTCTCTGCAAATCTCTGACGATGGTGTGTGTTTGCTTCATTTGCAGAGTCAGCTGATAAACAACTGCTCAATTCTTTAGGTGAAGATTTAAAGAAACACCCTAAACATTCCAGGTTAAATTTGGGAGTTTATTAGCAATTTCAACACTTTCTTCGATGCTTCTTTGTATAGAGTGTCCACTGGCTTCCCCCTGGCTCTCAGGAAAAATAACTCTGTAGATATATAGCAGCTTAACCCAAAATATCCCAATTAGCTTCATTGGAATAGAACAGAACAGGATAAGAATAGGAATAGAATAGAATAAATTACGTTTAATCTTCTGATTCAGAAGGGTAAAGTGAGCCAAACTCACCCTGTAACAAAGAGACTGCACAAAGTCTGTGTCTTCTTACAGCAGTGCAGGCTCTGGTCTGCTATCCACAGAGGTTAATTACAGCCAGTAAAATTAAGAGGCTGAGTTATTGTGCCCTCCTGAGGCAGACATTCATCTTTGTACCTTCCAGCCTTATTTACCTGAACATCCCTAGGGAATTTTCAGACTAACACAAAGTTTTATTAACTGTGCTTGCATACATAAGCTTGGGCAGCATTAGCAATAAGAGAAGAGTCCTGCAAAGTGCAGAGCTCTCTCTGGTCTTATTGATTACAAAATGTGCAAGAGACTGCACCCTCCGGCAAAGCCTCGGCGAAGTCTCTCATTTAACTAATAGATCTCAACTAATGGAATCAATGAGTTTACTACTCCGAGTAGTAAGGAATTATGAAAATCTAACCATTCACTTTATTCCTATATGTGTACTTAGATGCTCACATTTTACATTCCTAGATTCCAAATGTATGAATCATCCTAGCGTATGAAAAGCGATGCTTCAATTTTGCACATTTTGGTGTATTCTGCAATTCATAGGAAAACGTTAACACAAGGTTGCTTTCAAGAGATAGCCAAATATTTTCAGAGATGTTGTATTTGTCTGATGTGTTCAGGGATTTTTAGCTATTTTTAGGAATTAATTATAAATGTTAGCTACTACATTACATGAATGAAAAGTTTTCCACAAAATTGAAGATGTGCTAATCAGAGTACATTAAACTGGGGATCTGATCACATGCTTCTTACAGAATTTGTTTCACACTTTCCTAAACAAGGCGAGCAATGAGGAGCAAAAAAATAGAGTGCAAACGGATGTTAAGAAATTAATATAGTGACAATTATAAATCAGGCATAAAGTATGTAATAAGGAAAAGACTGTTAACATTATAGCTATGCAAATTAAATGTTTCTAATTCTCATCATATGTCTTTCATTTTAAAGGTTATTTGCCCTGATTCTATGATTCAAGTGTCACAAGGTCTGGCTTTAGCTGCTTTGACATAATTTATTTGACAGCACCGTGTGTCATAAATATATAATGTATAAAGGAAAGGTATCTTCACTGTTGAATGAAAACATTAATGCGTCAATACTGTGTATGAATACTCTCTGACATTTACTAGTTACAAAAATAAAATATACAGTATGCCTTGAAAATATGGCGTTCCTATTTTTGGAAGATAGTTTCTTTGTCTACAGAAGGTGGCGTCTCATAAATAAATGAAGAAGTGAAGTTCCAGAGTGGATGCTAAATGGTGCTTTCATCATTAAGATGGATTTTTAGTAAAGATCACATAATCTGTATGTTTCCATATGTCTTACAATGCATTCTAATATTTTTTCTTGTTTCAGTTCTGTGTATTAGCATATGCAACAATAAATTTATATGAAAATTAATTGGAATATCAGACAATTTACATGTAGAAGGAGGAAAATGCCCTCATTATTTCAGTACTTAGCTATTTTTTTTTACATTCTCTACTTACCAGTCTTCAGTGAGATATGTTGCCTTCTCCAACCTTGAAATGTATTAAATCTTAATAATGAAAGAGGAGAAATTGCATTACATTGAGAAGTTTGGCTTCCTCACAGTTCTTAGGGGAGTATGGCATCTAACAGACATTTTTACATCTGTGAGACAGAAATATTGGACCATTTTTTCCAATATTGCCTCTATGCATGCACAGTCATTTGAATATATCTTTTTTATTGTCGTTTACAACTACAGATTGTGTACCTCATATCCAATTTGTGCATACTAAGCCACAGTCTGTGGCTTACCCTAGTAGAGAGGAAATTATGGGTAAACCCTCTCACCCCCCCAAAAATGGTGGCATTAATGGAAAATAGATTGACGTATCTTTAAAAATTTGCCCTTGAAAGTAGCAGCTTAATTTTTCAAGTGTGGAAATTTAAGAAAGCATTTGCCTCTACCAAAATTAATGCAACCTCTACATCTTTTATTTTACAGTGGTTTGCAAAAGTATAAACAATTTGCAGTGCCATAAACTCCGAGGTGTTATACAGCTAAATATTAATGAGAAGTCTATTTTCAACAGCCATGCTTCTCAATTACACTCAGACAATAGCAAAGAAACAACTTTGGAGTGAAATGGCTGAGCAGCATCATTCTTTTCACTCCCAGAATGGGTACGTAGAAGTCCAAGAGCACCTCTTGCCAGGGACTTGAAAGGTAACTTGAGGAGCAACTCCTTCCCTAATGGGAAACCTCTGATTCCATGGCATTTCTGGACAGCTTGACATGTAAAAATAGAGAAATGGCAGTTTGCTTATTTATTTTTTCTAATGTGTTTTCCAGTAAAGTGGTCTTTTATGTTGGATACATTCAGGTGGTAAAGAATTAAGAAGAACCAAGGGAATGGCTCATAGAAGTTGTCATAAAAGTCCGTGTTGTTTCTCTGACTGACTTGCTGATGGTAAGTACTTTTTATCTCCCTTATGCTCTAATTGTGATGTTGTCACAATTTAAAAATGAGGCCATGTCTTAGGAATTCTTAAAAACTCTGAAATGCTGAATTAAGCTGTATCCTGTACATTCCCTTAAATCCAGCAAAGTATATCCCACTAATTGAATACACTGTCTTATAGTCTGTTTGAGAGACAAAATGATTTGCTTTCTTAATTGTTACTTACAATTAATAGTTGTAAATTGTTGGTGAAGGTACTTTTTGCATATTTTTGGCTTTGTTGAGAAAGTCACAGACTTTATATAATAAAGTCATCAGCAAATATGAAACTTAGGCTGTCATTTGTAGACCTAGGTAGTAAAATTAAAAATGCCTGCTGCTCATCAGTTCAGGAAATGATGTCTCTATCAGTCCGAAGGCAAAGTGGTGGAGTGTCACAAAGTGATACGTAGAATTTCTTGGATGACTTCAGATTTCTACAACTTGCAGCTTCTGGGGTGATTGAACCCATAAACTGACAGAAAAAGTGTATGATTTTAGGGACAGAGGACTGGAAAGGACCTGTTCCATCACTGAGTTGCATTTTCTGTGTGATCTGCTAACAGTGCCATTCATCTCAGAGAATGATCTTTAAACTCATGATTACCTGGGACACAACTTCCTATTTCAAGCGATTGCAGGCTGAGCAGGTTATAGTGCTTATAGTGACAACTCATTTATGGTATTCTATGGATGGAGAGATTTTTCAGAAATTAGAAGTAGTATTACCCAGACAGCAGTTGTACTTCTCCACCCTGAAGTACTTTATACACTTCCATTTGTGATTACCTGCTCTATTTCTGACTGACTTTCATACACCCATGTTCCTCATGCAACTTCTTCGATCTCTAAACTGCTGGGGTGTTCTGTTAGTCCTGAAGTTTCAAGGATGACTGTCTATTTCTATACACCATGCATCAGACACTGAACATCATCTCTGCCTTAGGATTCAACTCGTCTGCAATATTATCATTATTTTACTGTAACATCTATAGCTGATTTCCCATTTTGCTTCTAGGGACCTGCTGTGTTTACATCTCTATTTTTAAGGTCCAGCTAAAATATATTTTAAAATAACACTACAACATTTGCTGTCTGTGAGAGTTTAGTAGTCACAGTACTGGAACTGTTGCTACTCCAGCATCGTTAGCTTATACCTCAGTAAAAACTAATAATTTCCAACACTCTTAGCATTCTGTTTCAAGTTCCTTTTTCTCTTTGCTCCCTCTGTGGCTGTTTTTAAATCTCTGGAACTTCATTCGTTTCTGTCTTAGCTTGGTTGCTATAGCCAAATTCTTAATTCAGAGTTCCTCCATAAAGGAAGATATGTATTGAAAGAATGAGAGCAATCCTAACTGATAAGAAAGGAGTGCACTTTTTTGGTCCTGGAGTGCTTCCAGATTTGAATCAGGTTTTGGAATATTACATTTTCAATCTGCAATTTGTGATCATTTACATTTTATTTTCAGTTGTAAAATTGGGTTTAAATCTGCCAATCTTAACTGAGGTTCAGTGCTGGGCTGGCTCCACTGTTGCCCTCATTTCACACGTCTGCAGTATGCCTCTTTTCTTGAGTTCCCAATCCCATGAAACTGAGATGGTGACCTGTAGAGGACCTGTGAGGCTCTGCAGACCAGGGGATTGCTTGCTTTGCTCCTTCCTCCTTCCTATCTCTCTTACCAGGAGGCTTCAGGCTCT
This sequence comes from Megaceryle torquata, assembly GCA_024611175.1. Classification (NCBI taxonomy): domain Eukaryota; kingdom Metazoa; phylum Chordata; class Aves; order Coraciiformes; family Cerylidae; genus Megaceryle; species Megaceryle torquata. Next base: position 21,900 of record JANIJG010026264.1, on the reverse strand, counting down.
ACAGACTGCATAATACAAGCGCTGGTGAGTGCAGTACTGACCAAACTACAGGTGAGACAGTGCAGATGTGCAGCTGGAGACCAGGGCTGAGATGCTAGTGGGCTGAGAGGCTGCAGTGAATGGAACTGGGAAGAGAAGGGCTCTGGGATGGCCAATGGGGGGTGGGAAGAGAGTATATGGGGGAAGAAATTTCAGGGGAATGAGACTGTGTGATATCATGCATGGATGAAAAAGCTGAAGAGCACAGGGTGAAGCTGGGATGTTGGGCTGCATGGAGATGCTGGATGAAGGAGAGGCCAACCATAAAAATTTGAAACCATTTCTATTGGCAGGCCCTTGAACAGCAGAAGCACAGCTCCTCATTCTTCAGAAGCACGGGTTGCCTGCAAAAGGGTAGTTTCCCCACACTGCCATTGATCCTGCTATGTGGTTTTAAGCAGCATTGCAATTATGTCGTATCAATAAAAGAAGAGGGTTGGGTTTTTTTCTAGAGTAAAACTTCTTTTTTTTCCAGACAAAATGCAGCATTTATAGATGTTTAATCCATGTAAGTGTGAAGAACATGTATAAGCAAGCTCACATGTGCCTCTTTTCAACCTCACATGCTACACCTTTAAAGAGACAGGTAGTCCATAAGGAGGAACAGGTGTATCCTGAGAATCACCACCTCCATGTTATGGACAGTTGCTGCAAACAGTGGTCTCCTTTTCCCAGACTTAAACTCTACCTTAAATACAGGCTTAAACTCTTTTAGATATAGCTTTGATGGAAGGTATTCCCACCCCCACTGGTAAGAATATTTCCCTGAAGGTAAAATCACAGGTTTGAATCTTGTCAGCCTGAGAAGGAGGTTGTTTCTGAATTTTTCATCATATATGGTAAAAACTGGGCTATTGTGTTGAAGGATCTGCCCTAACTTATGTCTGAAATTAGGGCCACCACTATGGTTGCTGTCAAAATAGTGGAAACACTGAAATATTGATAGAGAACATCTTTTTGTTTCTGCAAAGAATAATGGAAATGCTTTGCTGCTTGTCCTGGTGGTGGACAGCTCTGGTGCCACCAGAGCCACAAGTCTGGGGGTGAGGTAAAAACAAATAAAGTGTTCTAATAGTGCAGTACCCCCCAAAGTCAGGAAGTGCTTTGGAAGTGCTCCCTCTGCCCATGCAGTTGTCAAAAATTATATTTCCACAGAAATACTATTCCCTTTAGCAAGCACCAGCAAAAGAAAAAAGTGAGGTTTAACTCTGTGGAGTGTAAAGTCTGTGTGCATCAGTGCTTTCTCCCCCATAGGAAACAGCAGCTAAGTTTTGGTGACAGTCAAGCTTAGGCTTTTTTATTTCCCTCCAATTTCCTGGCATTTGTAAATTTAAGATAGGTTTTTAATGTTATATTAACATAGATTTTTATGTGTCAATTACCAGATAAATTCATTATGAAAACTCATTTAGGAAAGGGCTGACACCAGACAAAGCCTTGAGGCAGCTGTGGAGTGCCAGGATGCAACATCTGCTCCATCAAATTGCACTCAGATGATTCCATTCCTTAGCTGTTCACCGCTGCTCCACAGCATCTCAAGCAGCTACTTACCTCCCCGGGACATATGAGCTTGGACACAGACCCACAAAGGCCAAATGTCTCCATTAATTCTCCCAGGCATAACAAGCTAAAGGAAGTTGTCAAGATACACAACCCGTTGACACAGTGAAAGAAAAAAACCTCTGAACGAGCTACATGCCGTGTTGATTTGTCATGTGAGATGTGCTTTCGCTGATTTATTTACTCAGTATTGAATTTGACATCTATCTGAAATATTGAATCAACCTTCGGAGCCCACCTATTTTCCATGTTATGAACCTCATTTGGTAATTTAGCCAATGTAAAAATACCTTCCACTACTAGCGGTGGTGCTTCTCATGACATAACAGAAACTGACTCAGAAAGCAGCATATGCTGTTATCACCCATAATAGATCAGCCACATCTCAAAGACTGGAAGCCAAAATTACCATTTGGCATGTCTGTAAATTCAAATATACCGTCTGTCCCAAGCTGAAAATTAACAGAATTTTCTCTCTTTTATATATTTATCAAAGCTTTGCTTTCACTACTGCCATAAAAGATCTTTCATTTAGTATCTGTATTATAGTAACTCTCCATGGGTGTCTAATGTTGTTGAAGACCTCATCAGGCTGCAACTGATAAAACATATCCCCTTCTGCCTCTCTGCAGATTGTTTTCTCCACAGCGAGGAAGCCAGAAACACAGAGCTGGGAGAAGGACCCTGAAGGGCTGTTCATCTGTCTCCCTGTCCCAAGGTAGGACCTACTAAACCATTCTCAATAGCTATTTGTTAACAAAATAAAAAGGCAATACTAAGATATTATACATATACACATATACAAATGTCTCTATATATGTATATATCTGCCTTGGCATTATTTACCTTTAGTTTTAGAGGGCTGATAATTCATAAAAGGACAATTTACTGAGGAGGAACCTTATCTGCACACTTTCAGAAGAGAAAAGTCCCTGATGGTAGGCAGACTTCCATGCAGACACGTGGCAGGATCAGACCTCTCATGGACAGTTCAATACCTATAGCTGTTGTGCATTTTCAGCCAGCACACAAGCTCCTTTTGAGGGTGTGTGGTGAGTTTTTCATCCCAATTGAATTCAGACTTTTTTATTTTTTTTTTTCAGGCAGTCTTTGCCACTCAAGTGTTTTTGATGAAGGCTTCCTTTTGACAGCTACAGTTTCTAAAAGGGACAAATTATGCGTCCAGTCCTGCAAGCCTGCCTGCAATGAACGCCTTTAGAAATCAGTGGAGCTTTCACATGGCAGATGGCTCCCTAGGATTGAGCTCTACATAATTTTGTGATATTTTAGCTGGGGATATTTTAGTGGCTTTTTCCCTATGCATGACAGCATGATTTGCTGGCTGCTAGAAAATGTCATCAGACCCTTTCTCATTCCACAGTGAAACCTTTGGATTTTTTTTTTTTTTAATTTAATTTAATTTTTTTTTGAATGAGCAAAACTGTTTTCTTTTATTGTTGTACAGGACACTCTTATCTGATGAAGAATATTTCCAAATCGCAGTAGTGATAGTAAAAGGGTAGAAGGGCAAAATAGACATGTTATGTTTCAAAATAGACTTAAAGGCAAAAGAAGGGGCCGGGGGGGGAGTTTCTAAAAGCCTTTAAAAAAATGCCCTACTCTTGAAAATACTTCTGCATCTTAAAATCCATGTGGAGGACTCTCTCATTATTTCATTTGTGTTGCCATCTGATTTCTCCTACAATAAAATAAAAAAAAAATTGATAGATTCACCAGGTTGAGCTTTTTTGCATCCTCTCAAGAAACAGGTAATTGCTTAAGTTTAAATTCAATGTTTACTGCAGGTCAGTCCACAGCCAGCCTGACTCCTGCAAAAATACAATAAAAGAAATAAAACAACAGTGCAAACTTTTCTTTGCTGTTCCAGGATCTATCTCAGTTAGTTAACTCAGAAAGTCAGTTTATTATCCCTGGCCAGGCCTATATCTGTGTGCAGAGATTGCAGTGGATTACTTTGCACTAGTTTTGTGGGTAAGCTTTGCAGTGTAGGTACTTCTAGAAGCTGGACACACAACTGGTTAGTGGCAATGACACATCCTGACTAGTTGCTGAAGTGCTTAAAATGGACTTGCATGCCCAACAAATGTTTGAGTTCAGGGTATCAGTTAGTGAGTGAAGCAAAGGTTGTCTGGCTTCCTGGGCAGTCTATAGAATGACATAGGAGCCCTGTTCAGACAGTTTACATTTCCCAGTGTGTCACTGCCATTAAATGTATATTCCTGTCTCTGGCTAGTAAGATTGATTCTATCAGCATTGTTTTTTTGAAGGTAGGTGTAATTCTAAGCATCTATGCCTATGTTATAGACCAAAATAAGTAGTACAAATATATCTCACTCCTTCCCAGACTTAGTAGTCTGTAACATCATTTACAGCACAGAGAAATACACAATCTCCTTTAAAGATTTTTTCATTCTGATCTTTGTGAATAATTATTCCCTTCCAATGTGTCCACTTGTTTTCATTAGGCATTCATTTTTCTTTGACCCTTCACTATGATGGGTATTCAACAAAACTGAAAATAAGGTGACATTCTCATTTCCTTCTTTATAAAACAGTATAATCGATGACATCAGCTGATCTCTGGAGACAAGAACTGCTACTGAACCTTCCTTGCCACTCTTGGCTGAGCAGTTGCCTAGCTTTGCAGGGCATAAGACACTGTAAATTACAGAAAAATAGTGGTTATCCTTAAAAGTATGATGATACAACAGTGATATTAACAGCAGAATGTTTTGATTAATTGTTCACATTAATTGGTCAAATAATAAACAATTCAGAAATAATAAACAATTCAAAAATAATAAACAAATTTGAGTCTGGGCTATTGAGGAGATTTTTTTTTTTCAAAATTATTCTTAACCATTGGACCAATGACACTCTAAGCCAAACACTAGATCAGAAAGGTCTGGAGGCTTGAAGGAGTATTCAGAATCCCATCTGAGCTCTTTATACAGATTTCATATGCTGCTCTGGCTGAGCTTGGAAATACAAGTGGGAAAAAAACCTCCCCAGAAATACAGTAGTAGGCATGATATAGGATCAGTCTTTCCTTTGCAGGGTGATACTGTATCAAACAGACAAGAGAAAGTTGTAAGATAGGAGAACGGATAACAAAGAATTTACTTTGGCAGTTGAGAGTCATGAAAGATTTTGCATCTGGCAATCAGCTCAGCCAGGGACAAAGAGTGCTCAGTAACAATGAGTCATTACATGAAGAGTTAATAACCCCATGTTTAGAAAATTAGGGAAATGAGACCTTGAGGAAGCACTCTGAGGCATAAGAACATGCAAAACCCTTTTTGCTAATCAAAGAGGCATTGCAAACTTGGCTGATGTTTGCTTTAATGAAAGACTTTCATTGTTGTCCAGCTCCACCACAGAATTCAAAACTGTATAGCTGAATTCCAAATTGTCTAATATTTTGTATTGAAGGTCTGGACTTCTTTTGCCAACAGAGAAATCAATGGGTTATGAGTTCCCATTTTGCAAACTCTGTCCAGACAGCATGAGTGACTTCTTACTTATATTCATAGACCTATCTTAGCTCATGAGGATGAAAAGCAGATTAATTTTGCTATAGGATGAATACATCAGAATTAGCATCATTTGCACAAACTTACTGAGCCAGACCAGCAAGGTCCTCTATATTTTTAATTTCAAAATGTCCATCATTTCCTAAGTATGCAAGCACTCCTCTCCATATTTTGGAGGAGCCTTCTTTTTGACTTCTTAACGTAGTGTCATCTAAGTAGTAACTTTCACGTACATGTGTTAAGCAATACTCCAGAAAAGAGGCAGTCTTGTAGTCTCCTTCTATATTCCAAAACCTAACATCAAAAACTGACATATCCATCAAAGATACTGTCTTCTAGGGGTCCTTAAATAGTTTAGTTAGTGTAACTTACATGAAAATTCAGCCACAAAAGAGAGAAAATACGGAATGTTTATTATCAGAAGTAGCTTTTTTTAATTATTATTATCATAATTTTTACAATCTTTTGTTTTGTGGAGTCACATCTGGAGTAAAGTCTTTTCCAATATGGGATTTGAGAGGAGCTAGTCCTTGAAACAGCAGAAAAGGCAGAGCATCCCTGAGACACAAAGGATCTGTTCATCGGTCATCAAAAAGTATCACTGAAGAAGTGCCAGATTTGTGGATTGACTTCTGAAGAAGAATTGATGTGCCTGAGATAGTCTCTGGTCTGCCTAGAAGGTGAATTCTGATACTGCCCAGGAGCACTGTAAAACAGAGATGGTTAGAGAGGGTAAGTATGTCAGAACAAATAAGTTCTTATATTTTATTATATATAAAAAATATCTTTAATTTGTTTAGGGTGGATTGGGAAGGGGAAAGAATCTGTTTTGATCAAAAAAACCCAAACAAACAAAACAACTCTTGTTCCACTGGTAATATTGATTTAGTGCCTAAAACATGAAAGTGAAGTGCTTTTTGTTTGCCAGTAACGGAAAATACATTTGGATTTTCCATTTGAATTTTTGTACCATTAATTAAAAGGATGAACATTCTTGAATTCTTTTCATAAAACTTTTCATGGCAATTTCAAAATCATTTTTCACAGGGGAAAACATTTTGATAGAAAATTGTCAGTTTAGCCTGATGTAAATGAGAATTAAATCCTTCCGTGTTGGTGGAGAACAACAATGATGAAATGAAATGATAAACTACTGGGGAAAAGCAAGTTTAAGATATGGGAGGCCAAAGCTTCAGAGGCTGTTTGTCTGAAAATCCTTTCAAAGGCTTAGTCTGATTTGCACCCAGTGTTTTGGCTGTTTATGAGATCCAGATTTTAATTCAGAAGATGGAGCTATCTTGACCAAATCTTCTGTGATGTCATATTTCCAAGTTGTTACTCACTCCAGGAGATGTGAATACTGGCAGATTGTAAAAGGGTGACACCTTTGGTGGTGTTCCATGAGGATTAACTGAGCTGAGATTAGTTTATTTTTATTATTTTTCATCTTCCAACCATGACAAACAGGAAAAAAATGTTAATTAATCCATGTGTTTTATGAATAGTCAATATTGAAAAAGTGTTTTGGTCAATGTTTTGCATGTAATTCTTACTAACATTTGACCTGCACAGGCGTTCTACTTCATTGATAGTGAGCTTGAAGTATAAGCAGCTATCCTTGGACATTATTTCCAAGAATGAAATGAAAAATAAAAATCTCCTTAATCAAATAACAGAACCAATGTCATTTAATTGCTCTGATCATTTTCACTAGGTGCTTATAACAATAATATTGATTATATAATTCATGCATTATTATACAATTCTAAATAATGTTATTGATTCCATTAATTTGCTAGTATTAAGTAGACTCCTGCTGGAAACTCCTGCATTTGAAAATGTTTACAAAAAGCTGAACTAAAACTAACAAACTGTATGGGAATTTCACTGATAAACCAGACTCATGACTCGCTATCTAAGAGTAGCACTGGCTGAAAACAGTTTTATAGAATATCTTCCTGATAAAAGTGCAGTTTCATGATTTTCAAAAAAATCTATTGATTTGGAGAAAATATGCCATGAAAAAGTAAAAAGAAGATTTATTGCTTCTTTAATTGGTTTAATTTTCTATCCTATTCAAATGCATTGAACATTATATTATATGTAATGAACATTTTAATATAGCATAAAACCAAAAGAAAATACCTAAAATAAAATGATAACTAGAAACTCAGAATTTTTACAGTCTTAAACTGAGGGATTTTTATGTTGTGAGGATGATGTCATTGAGGTTAGAATAAAATATGATTAGACAGATTGCTGAAATATATTGCTTTATTGAACACGTATTAAATTTTCTGAAATGTTTATTCTATGAGGAATTTTGGAATTTCAGCTCACCATTCCAGTTAATTCGGAGCAGAGAAAAAGGAAATTATTATTCAAAATGGAATGACACTGAACAATAAATAGAGTTCAAAACTATTAAAAAAAGAAGATTGAAAATCTTGCTCTGTCAGGTTGCTCTTATGAGGACTGACATTACGTATTGTAGTAACAAATTGCATATGTTAAATGAAAACAAGGATTTTGACATGACAGTTAAAATATTTATTGGTTCACCCTCCATCTTGCTTTATCTTGTAGTATATATTTATCACTTCTATAAAGACACATAATTTGTATCTACTCTTCACATGACCCAAACCACTAAAGCAAAGGGATTGCCATCAGTTCAAGTCAATTTATACACAGACTGCTTTCACTGACAGTGTGCTGTTCCAGCACAATAACCTAACAAAGCCATCACATAAAAGACTTTGTAGTGTATTTTTAGGAGACTTTGTATAATTTTGATGTACTTCAGTATACTTTGCATACCTTCTCTGTTGATATTATTTGAGTTTTAACCATAATGGCCTTTGTATAAAACTACATAGGAACCAAACAGGGAATTAAAGAAAAAAAAAAAAAAAATCCCTTCTATGCTTTCATTTGTGGTCAGTCACCACTGTACTCCCTCTCATTTCTTTTGAGATTTGTAGCCAAGAGCAGATCTACAGCCATCTGTTTTTAATCTGCTATTCAGGATGATAGTCTGTGGATCAATGAACTCTAGCCATAGTCTATAGAGAAAGTGAAAATCTTTTTGGGATAATTTCCAGAGGATAATAACATTCACAAGAGACTTCTTTTGCCTTCCTTATCTCCAGCTACAGTTTTTCATAAAAGAATGGTATCATAGCTGCCTGTTTCAACAATTGCTTCTGTCATGATGCATTATTGCCAGTGAGCTAAACAATTGAAGTCATAAATCTTTGAGCTTTTAACTATGCTACCACTGCCCAAAGGAGATTTTGTGTGACAGCAGTGAGCTAAAGAGAGTCAAGTGACTAAATACAAGAGGGTAAAATAGGACAGGCAAGCTCTCCTTCTAAAATGTTGTCTGGATTTTCCTGCAAGGAAATAAAGTTTCTTGGCAAGTCTGAAATTAAACAGGGTGGACTTGCTTCAGTTATTGCCCAATAGGCACTAACCATGCCGACATGAGTGAGTAGTTCTACTGACTGTACATTACACCTGAGAAGAACATTTCAGAAGGAAATAAAAGCTACTGCTTGCTGTCCTGGTGCCCACTGACCTGGTATCTGCTGAGAATAAAATGCACAAATGCAGACACTAAGAATGGCTAATCTACCTGGCTGGTCTGCCCCATTAGCAGTCCCCTACACACACACCCTGTGTGTGACCTGCAGCCATCCTGCCACAGACAAAAACCACGTGGTTTGTAAACCCCCGAGATGGCTCTGCAATGCTGCTGCTTCTCCCCTCCCCTTCTGGGGAGGGTATTATACTGGGGAGAATGTTTTGAACGAAAGAGGTACAGGTTCTCCAATCCCAAACTGAATTCAATACAATACTACTGTACAACACACAACACAGTACTCTCCACAGAGCTGGCTGAAATCCCCTGACCCTGAAGGATGCTCATTACCACATGTACCTTACCATTCCTTGCAGAAGGGGCACGGAGGCATGACAAGTCAGCCTACCAAACTGCTCCAGATAGAAATAAATAAGCAGCAGCCCTTAACCATTAACTCTCCCAACATGCTTTGTTATTTCTTTCAGAATTCTGTCTGAAATGAAACGAGCATAAATTCAGGAACACTTTCTGATCTGAAATGCAGACCTCCTATCCGAATTGCATCACTGCACTAAGAAATCCTTGTTGATGTGATTACCCATCTTTTCAAACTATTGTTATATATACCCCATGTAAGCTGCAGCTTCTCCATGTCTCTTGAGAAAAACCTAAATTCAACATTCTTTCAGATTCTTGCAACATTATTTAAGTATGTTGAGATTCTGCATTTTAAACATGAACAGCTGAATTCTTCCCTTAGATACATAAACACAATTCCCACTGAAAGCAATTAAAGCTGTCTTGAAATCTCTCAGAGTACCCTAAGCTTTATATCCATTTATATCTTGGAAGTAATTGGAGATGTATCATGTGAATTGTCTAATGGAATGATGAATCACCACCTTTTCTCTCTCTGAGAGTTTGGATACTTGATCCACAGCTTTTCACTTGCTGTAAATTTTCAGAACTACAGCTTCTTTGTACACTTCCATTTGTATAATTTATTTCAATTTCATGGTGTTGATCCTCTTTTTGGTGAACCTTATATGGATTTCCTGCCAAAAAAGAAAGAGCTGTTGGGAAAAAATTGTTTTAACTGAGGCTACTCTTCTATAAAATATTTTTACTCTATAATATTATGGAGAACATTTTACAACAAAACAGATTTTCTAAGAAAGCAGAAAGGCTATGGTATTAATCTGGGAAGTATTAGCCAGGGAAATGACTTACAGTGATGGAAATCCAAATTGTTGGAGAGCAGTGTTTTCACCATCCAAGTCAACAGAGTTTTTGCCACTGATTTTTGTGCTGGGAAGGATTTCACTCTGCTCAAGGGGCGAGGCTTCTCTCATCCCAGTGGAATCTTCAGAGCATCTGAGAAAGAAAAAAAAGCATGAAAATTTCTTCCAGAATATTTCAAGAGTGCCTAGAAACACTGATAAGCATGTTGTTGATTCTAAATTGAATTTCTAAATATTCTAAATTGATTCTAACTTGAAATTCTAAATAAATGATTTTTTACTTTTAGACTGTGACTATTTTCTATTAAAATAGTAAGGATTCTAAAGTTATACAATATATTCCAAATTAATTACCAAATATTTTATCTGAAGCAATTTCCATTGTTTTAATAGAAGTGTTTTCTTGGTTTTAAATATTTTAATTTAGATTGAAGTGAAGTTAGGCTGGGGTGTATATAAATACATATCTGGCTGGGAGATAGAAGTACAGGTCAGAATCTATCAGCATTTCTAGACAAGCAGTGCAAAGTATCATCGTTGAGAATGGGTGTGTGAGGAGTTGTATAATCAGGAGGTAGCGCCTAGAGCCAGGGACAGGGGAAAGTAGTTTTTCTGTCCTCCTTTGCTTTCTACCACAGAGCTAGTTAGCTTCAACTTTGCATAAGAAATTGCCTTCCTGACCATACTTTTAATAGAACAGCCATAAACTTTTAATTAAGAGATGATCTGAATGAAACAGAGTATTTTTGTAAAGTAATAGTCTCCTGCTGTCAGGCAGGAAGAGATTTATCTTCAAAGCAGAAGATATTGATCACGGGCTATTACAATAACAGTATTATTTCTTTTTACCAGCTGATTGATGGTGACACAATGATTTTGACTGATGGATGTCAGTATGTAGGAGAGACAGTGGTCTAATGCAGTTACTCAATAGCAGACCTCTGAATAGTTCAATTAATAATTGCCACTTCTGCAGGTCAGAAAACTAGTAAAATTTTAGAGGAGTGGATATTTCTTGCATAGAACAGATTTGCTATTTGAAATTCCATATGATGAGGATACTTCTTAACCAATAGGCTTATAAGTACTTAATTAGCATAATTTAAAATTCTTTCAATAAATGTTTCCTAGCAATAAAACAATTTTATTAATAAAGCATAATGAAGAAAGAAGAAAATATTTTTATCTTCATCCTCAGAATTTCATCCAAGATTCATTAAGTGTTTCTGTGAACACAGAATGCACCTGCTGCAGTAACCCAATTGTGTCATTTTGGGTGTGATTTTATTTGTCCACAAATTCCCTACTGCTGTTTCTAGTTCCTTTCTCCAGGGGGTATGAGAATCTCAATTATTTCTTAAGATCAGTGAGAAATTTTGTGTGTGTCTGTGAGGTGGGGGACACTCTGGTCCATTCTGGTGATCACTCAGGTCACAATCCTACCTAATCTTACTTGTGTCCCCCTTAAAAACATCCACAATTCATTCATCCTTTCTTAACATATATGGTAAGTACATGAAATTGTGGTAAAAATACTTCTTTAAAGACATGTGGGAAAAGCCAGTTTTCTTTAATATTGGCCATTTTGTGCTGAAAGCTGTAGGCAAAATATCTTTTTAAAGGAATATCCTTTTAATGAAAAATGGTAAGAACTCTAGCTATGGTTTCCCCTCTTTTTTTTTTTTTTTCTTTTTATTTTTTCCACTGTATTTTATGTCTTGTTCCCGAGGACTTGGATCTCACAAACCACTGGATTCACCTTAAATATTGTTGTTTATTAGTTTTCCAAAGTTTTGGGTCTTTCTGTCCTAAATGAAACAATACAATGATAGTGGGAAAAACTGCTTAGACATTTTTATCTTTATTTCTACTTCTTTAATCAATTTATTGGGGTTTTAGCAGCTGTGGAAAAAACTATTTGTTTTCTGCAGTATGTTAGGTGGGCTGGGAGTTTACAGAAAAAAAATGATAAATGATTCTAATCTATATTTTCATAAGTTTATTTGATTGACTCCAAGTCCTCCATACGTTCAAAGAAAAATAGATATTGATATAAATCATAAGAAATCTCTTAAGTTTAAAAACAACACTTTGCAAAAGATGGGGCATGACAGGTCTGGCACCACCTGCCAAATGTAGATCCATTCTGGGGGTACCTAATGAAACTCAAGTGCTTGTATTCCCTAAACAGGTGGCCAAGAGAAGTAAAGAGCTTTGAAGAGGAAGATTTGTTCTGGCAACTTCATAGTAATCTAGGGTTTCCTATTAATTATACAGGATATTGCTTTAGACAGACAGACCATGCCAAAGTTTAGGCATCTTTGGTGACCCTCTTGACAAAATATTGCATCCATCCTCAACAAGGACAGGGTCAGGGTGCACAAAGTGGAGTTTTGGCATTCACCAGAAATTTTCTTGGCACGTATCTACTCAGGTATTGACCCTAGTGAACCTAGGCAGGTATGTTGATCTGCTAGAGGGTAGGGAAGCTTTACAGTAGGACCTGGACAGGTTGGATCAGTGGGCCAAGGTTAATTACATGGGGTTCAACAAGGACAAGTGCTGGGTCCTGCACTTGGGTCATAACAACCCATGGCAAGTTACAGACTTGGGGATGTGTGGTTGGAAAGCTGCAAGTTGGAAAAGCACCTGGGGGTGTTGATCAATAGTCAACTAAATATGAGTCAGCAGTGGGTGCAGGAGGCCAGGAAGGCCAATGACATCCTGGCTTGTATTAGAAATACTGGGCCACCTCCATAGGGAGGTGATCGTCCCCCTGCACTTGACACTGATGAGGCCACACCTTGAATATTGCTTTCAGTTATGGGCCCCTCACTATGAGAAGGACACAGAAGTGTTGGAGCATGTCCAGAAAAGGGCAAGGAGGCTGGGGAAGGGTCCAGAGCAGAAGTCCTATGAGGAGCAGCTGAGGGACCTGGGATTGTTTAGTCTGGAGAAGAAGAGGTTGTCAGGAGACCTTATCACTCTCTACAGCTGCCTGAAAGGAGGTTGGAGCGAGGAGGGGGACAGCCTCTTCTCCCTGGTGACGTGTGACAGGACCAGAGGGAATGGTTGCAAGCTGCACCAGGGGAGGTTTAGGCTGGATATGAGGAAACATTTCTTCACTGAAAGGCTTATCAAACATTGGAATGGTCTGCCCAGGGCAGCAGTGGAGTCACCATCCCTGGAGGTATTTAAATGGCACGTGGACCTGGTGCTTGGGGACATGGTTTAGTGGTGGGCTTGCAGTAGTGGGTCAAGGCTGGACTAGATGATCTTGAAGGTGTCTTCCAGCCAAAGGCATTCTGTGACTCTGTGATACTATATTTAAATCTTTTGTTAAAGTAATATCTACTTTATAGTTTCAGCAGAGACACAGTGCTTTTAAAGGTCAATGCTTTTGATGTTAGTGTTGGGTAAGATTAATGTATGGATTGTGCTAAAACCCCAAGACTTATAATAAACACTAGAAGTGAAATCATCACCACTTACTTGTTTATAAATTATTTGAAATTATCTTCAGGTTAAAAAGTAATTGCTGTTATTAATTCATTAGTATAAATCACTGAGTCGTTGAACTGAGGTTGGAAGGGCCCTCAGCAAGTCAGCCCTCTGCTGAAAACAGGACTAATGAAGTTAGGTTAGATTGATCAGGGCTAAATCCAGATCATATGATCCTGAATTATTCATAGAAACACTACCTTAAATTATTATATGACTATGTCCTTTTTCTGTCCAAGGTCAGGATACTCACCTGTTCATTACAGAAATGAATATGCTTTTGAAAGCATATTAGCTTCAACTTGTAAATCAGTACAAAGTTTTAGCATAAACAAAACCTTAATAAAATCAGAGGTTACTTAGTGCTAACAGATCTGAAGTAGGCTTGGAATCAGGATCCTGAAGCATTTACCTGCCACCAGTGGTAGCTCTTGCACTGTTACTCCACAATATTAGAAGCTTATCTTTGGTGTGTCATTCTTGAAAAGATGAGATTATGCAAAAACATCTTTCATTTATTTTTACTTTTGGTTATGGAATATATCTTACTGCCAAAATTGTACTGAGCTGTTTGAAAATAAATTCATTCTGTTTTGATATATCTTGTGATTTTTCATACGATAATTTTTTTTGAGGCTTAATCTATGACTTAAATGTTTGGCATTGACACACTGAGAACTGCCGCAGACAACAGAAGGATAGTACATTCTTACTCTGATGTGGCACTAAAATGCTATATATATTGTTATTTTTTTCTTTCTCTGAGGAGAATTACAAGAAATGCATACTTAGCAGGGAAACCTCTCAGGTAAATTAAAACCTTCCAAACCTCCTTTTTTTCTGTCCAAAACTTTTCTGGAACCTCTCACTAACTGTGAATTTTAAACGATTATTTTTATTTTGACAAGTCTTTGAACTTTATAGTATGGTCTGAAAAGACATTTTTTTTCCAGTTAAATTTAATTGTTAGAGTAAGTAAGTAAGTTTCAGTAACAATAACTGAACTAATTGAAGTTTGCACATCCCATGCTAGAAACCAGGTCAGAATCCAATCATTCCTCAACATTTGTCTTACATCAAAGCCAGATACACTCTGACATTCAACAGTATCTGAGAGACAGGGGCAAGAATGGCTCTTCTACTTTGACCTAATAGTGATTTGAAAATGATTTTTTTTTTCCATCTCTTCTATCAAGGAATGCAGATTCAGGTGATCTGTAAGCTCAGTATCAAAATATTGTGCAAGTTAAGAGAAAGAAAGTAAAACAAGTAAGTTGTCTCTTGAGCACATCCATATTTCACATGTGTCTGTACAGTTTTTTTAGTAAGAGTTAATAAAATTATCTGACTTTTTAAAACAATGAGTTTTGCTATGTTATAGTCTTCATACTCCTATATATAGTATTTCTCTATGGCTTTATGCAATGCTATTTCAAACTGATAGAGATATTTCAACAGATGACAAAGAGAATTCCTTCAGCTTTATGTGGAAAATAATATACTGCCTTTAAAAAAAGTTATTTAATCAGATATATAGCCATTAGCAGGGACAAAACTTCTGGAAATGGATACTGGGTTTTAATATTTTATGGTCTATATAAACAGAAAATGTATTTAATAACTAATAGACTTATTGGTAGGTCAAACCATATAATCCAGGGGAATTAATCATTAATTTACATCAAGAAGTCACAGCATGAAGATCTATCAAAGAATGCTGAAAAATAGTATTACATAATGCCACCTTGTGGATGCTTCACAGACCTCTTAGGGAGGGGATAGAGTAAGAGTTAGACAAAGCAACAGCTTCCAGATTGTTAGCTTGCAGACCCTTAAAGTTTTCCAAAGAAGGTAAGTAGTCAATTTAATAAATCTGAGTTTGATTTTCTCCAAGACAGAACTCTCTGTTAAGATTTTCACCATCTTAATAGACTTTTAAAAAAATTAAAATATGATTCGACGTTTGGTGTCACTTCTTGATAATAGCATTACAAAACCATGCTTGAAAACATTAATATTTGAGAATTTGAGTTTGTCTAAGTTTTCTGCAAAGGATCTGCCAAAAGCTGTCATTACACTTGTTGAAGGAAAATAAAGACAAATCCTTGAATTACTTCTACATGGAGCAAGACTTTTTCTTGCAAAGGGCAGAAGACACAATTGCAGGAGACGGCACGAAAAGAGTCTTTGAGTGTTTATGAGACATATAAATGAAAGAAAAAAGTCTTTCAGATATACTTTTGAAAAAAAAAAATTGATACTTGAAATTTGTTTAAGCAATTTGTGCTTCTGCACTGAAAATTATCACTTTTAACAGATGCCATATTTTGAACTAAAAAGTCCTTTTGAAGATTATGACAAAATACTTTCATCTGGTTTTTTTCTGAATGAATGTTGGGGTTTTTTTTCCCAAAAAGACTATTTGTATTTTGAAGTATAATTAATTAATTAAAATTGAATTCATTCAAAACCTCCAAGTAAAGAGAAACTTAAAATGAAAAGTGGGTTTTAAAATTACCAAGACAAAAGTATTTTAACTAATCAATATTTTATTTTCACGTGATTTTCCAGTTTGAAAAACTTGTTGCTATTTGGATTCTGCTAATTTTTTTCTACTCAGAAGACAATTTCTCACCGATGTACTCTGCAGCAGCACTGTCAAGGTTGCTGGTCCATTTTAAAAGCCTAGAATAACTCACTGCCCTGTGACACAAAATTCAAAAGTGATGCATCTAGGCTGCCTGGTACAAAACTACTTTCCTCTCTACTGCCTTCCGGAAGCAGATTTTGGAGCAGGGTCCTTTTCTTTTTTCCATTTCTACCCAGGTTTTCTTGCTAAGGGAATGATATGATTTAGCTGAGACTGATGTGTGCATATGCCTCTACTTGCACAGTCTGTAGATGACAGGGAGATGTGTACTTTGGAGCTAAACAAGAAATGACTCACCCTCATACTCTTTGTATATGGATTTTCTATGGATATGGGGTCTCAAATCTATCTCAGGCAAACTCTCAGTGGGGACAAAACATACAGAAGAAACAAGAATCACAATTTAATTTCAGTTTATTCTGTTTTGTTTGTATACATGTTGTCCTGTGGACTTTTAACAGTTACCTTGCATAAAAGGAGGAAGTATTTGTCCAGACCTCCTTTAAGCAAGTCTGAAAATGTACAAAAGTTAATTTAATGAAAAACTAAGTGTAGAGATGATGTCTGTAATATTTTTAAACTAATGATTTGTTGAGTGTTTCCTAAAGCACAATTAAGTATTAGGTAGGAAAGTCTGTGGCCTGCTCACAAGCTAAAATAAATACTGTGAGTTACAGTGTGTTTGAAAAGCTTACAAGATGTCAGGTATATAGGGTACTTTATAGGAATTAAGAATGCATGATTTTTTTTATGAACATACTATAAAATCATAAGGTGCCTTGGAGAAGTAGTTTATAAGCTCATCAACTCAGTTTTCATGTCTATAAAATGACTAGCCAAAGCACAATATGTTTTGACACCTATAGGTGAAAAATATTATTTCAGTTAACAAATAAATGATAGATACTACCTAGGTATTGCTACATATTACAGTTTTTTTACTCAGGGGTGTCATGAATTGTGCTATTATGAATTGTGCCAAATCCACACAGAGATCAAAAAAAGAATCTTGGTTTTACAGTAGACTTCTGGACAAAGAAATAATGTGATAGGCATATATATGGTATTATAGATGCTGTAGGAAAGAAACCCAGTCTTATAAACTACTTAATTTTTCTGAATTATCCTTTTTAGCAGGACAGAACTTTATATTAGTATCCAGGTCAGAAATATTTGGGATTTCTGTAGTATATTTTGTTATGTAGCATATAGTTAAGCAGGAACACAGGAAATACACCACACTATTTTCACACATCTGAACAGAAAAGGCAGAGAATCAACATTCCTGGGTGAATTTTGATCTGACTAGGAATAAGTATATGAACTAATGTCCTTCTCCTTGACCATCCAGAGTTATAAGTTTTGTGATAGGGTGTTTTCTTCTTATGAATTGTATTTCTGATGCAATTATGTTGTAAAACTGTGTATTCATCCATAAGATTCTGTCCTTCCCTTTCAGATTAATAACTTGTGACTGTGTCTCTCAGGTTGTCTCAAGGCAAGGCTATTTAAGCTGTCAGTACCAGTGACATGGTAAAATCATCATATCAAATTCAGGCAAACTTTCCATGCAGATCTAGAAGCATAGTTTTCATGCTTGTTAAAAGCTGAAAGGTTTCCATCAATTTCAATATTTTATCTTGTACTCCTTCATCCATAACTAGTGACAAGGAATAACAACACTGGCTCAATATTCAAAAAAATGACATTGATATGAAAAGTTGGCTTGAGAGTAGTGATGGTCTCTACAGATACAGATACTGCTCTTTGAAGGCTGCTTATTTTTCAGGCACTCAGCCATGACTTTTATCATTAAACAAAGTGACCTATTTAATGACTTTATACATGATGGAGAGATGACAGTGTTCTGTTGCATGTATCTGCAAATATTCAGAGAACTGTGAACATTGGGCTGATCATCTGACAATTATGAAACTGCTATTACTTTGTTATTTACCATGCTATGATATCCACTTGCAGGGAAATGCTAGTAGTTCTTCATTGTGCTGATCACAGTTTCCAGAAAAGCCATCATCTTCGTTGCTGTATTGCAGAAAATGATATTTCAGTCCATGAAGTATAGATTTTTAGATGCTGAAACACCTTCCAGAAACAGAAGCTACCAATAATAAAGGTTAGCAGTTATTAAAATATCAAGTGTAATACACAGAAATATAAGGTATCTATCTTCAGAAATTCTCAAACTACAATAGACTAGTCAACTTCTCAACTGTCTTCTGAGATAGGCACAATATTAGTTTTATCTGAAAGAGAAGAAGCATGAGATATCTGGAGGACAAGGAAAATTGCCTCTGGTTAAAGAGTATTTGAAATAAAAAGACAGAAATTGCACTTGAATATTGAGTATTTAATTTCTTTCACTCCAAGGACTCAATGTCATCTACACTATACTGCTAAACTTTTGAAGAATCACACCAAATTGTATACTTATGATTGTAACCGTGCAAAATGACTATAATACAATGGTAAACCTGATGATCTGCAGACATAAAAGGGAGATCAAATTAAATTTAATTTAAATCAGCACAAAAATGTGGTCCTACATTTTTTATTTAATTACTGTAACATGTCATGGAAAACTGATCATCTTCATGAAGTGAATATGGTTGAAGATGTCTACAGAAATTCAATGGTACTTAATAATTTTACTTTGGGGAAAATCAGATTTTTGCTTCTTTAAATTGATAATATTATTGAATGGTTATTGCTACTTAGTGAAGGCTGAATTTCTTCCATATAAACCCTGATTTTCTGCTCATGTTCTACAAGATGTGCCCCACTACCTGTTTAGACAACACAGTCCAGGTTTCCATCCTTACAGTCAGACTGATTTTCCTAAGATGTCCTTCGTTTCCTGTTTTATCTCTCTTTTTTTCTCACACTGATGGATAAAGAGAAAAGACTATTATCTCTGGGGGTTGGACTGGATGACCTCTAGAGGTCCCTTCCAACCCAGACATTTCTATGTTTGCAACAGTCTTCTCCTCTTGGCCTTTTTTGCCCTAACTGAACAATTATAAGTCTTTCAAACTTCTCTCAGGTAGCAGATCTAAATGTCTCCTTTTATTCATTGCTCTCCCAAGTCACTGCTTGATTTTCAACCTTCTTGGAATTCAATTTCTATATGAATAAGGTCTTACTTGAGTTGTTTGTAACAGTGGACAAACCTGTCTGTCTTGGTGTGAATTCACACAAAGGATTGGATATGAACAGTCAGAATGAATTGTTGACTTAGATTTTGCTGAACAAATAAAAAGAAAAAAAAGAAATTTCATAGAAAAACACTATAAAGAAACTCTAAGCCTACCACCTTATAGAATTAGTACAGTCTAGGAGGATAAAGAGGGAATTTGGTAGCAGAAGAACAAATATAAGGTAAAAAAAGACTCCTTTTTATAGAAGGGAAAAAACACAGATAAAAAAATAGAGGAGCTCTCTAAAATAACAATAAAAGAGAGTTCTCACCTCTCCCCATTCACCAGAAGTGTTGATGTTTTCCATTAAATAGAAATCATATTTGCATAGTATTTGTAAAACATAACTGGAAGAATCAACAGTATGATACAAGAGTTCAGAAGGAGTAGCTGATTGAATAAGACAAAAAATGATAAAAAATATCAATTCTTTCCTATTCTTTACCACATTTTATACAGCTCTCTAAAATATTAATGTTAAAATAATACTAAAAAAAAAAATTGCAACATTAAGTAATGCTGTGAAATTAAATAAATAGCATCACTACTCCCTTGCTTTGTCATTCCCAAAGCTCACTTCCAAGGCTTTCCAAAGCTTTCTTTTCCTGCTGCTGAGCAACAGCAGACTAAGTTGGAAGGTCTGAAAAGTTTTCAGATGAATGATTTGACTGTTTCTGATATAGCAAATATTCTCTGTAGGGGTTGTTTTGTTTTTTATTTTTGGCAGTTAACAGTTTCAAGTCCTGACAACTTAGTCTGAAGGGGAAAAAAAAGACTGGATGAGTCTGAGAGGGCATATGCCATTTACTCCATTCTTCTTACCGTCTTACCTATGCAATGACCTATTTTTCTAAAAGAAGCTCCAGCTTTCTTCCTTTCTGTCTGAAAGAGTTAATTCCCATAATAAAGTATCTTAAATAGGGTTTGTAATTTGTTTTGGTTTTTTTTTTTCTTGAACTTTATCAATTCCTTTTACAGAAACATTTTTTCACCTGTCCTATCATTCAAGGTCTGAGTGTATAATTATTTCACTTTTGTCATAGATTTTTTAATAGGACTGGAATATGAACAGGTATTAAAAATCTGTACCTCTGTTTTCCGTAGTAAAAGCAAAGAGACGAAAAGATGTTAGACCAAAATTATCCCAATATAGTTATCACTGAGTTTAAAGAAAAAAAATTAGATTGGGCCATAAATATTATGCAAGTAGATGTGAGAATAAACTCAGACCAGAACTGTATTCAATACACTTGAACACAAAATAATCTTGACACGAAGGCAGTATTAAGAATTAAACACTGCTAAAGCAATAATTTTCTGCTTCTTATGAGTAAAATATATGACTTTGAATTCCTTGGGAACTCTTATAGTTGGTGAAGTGCTGTTTCCTAAGGCAAGAAGCTCTTGCTTTAGCGCATTAACATAGGTAAGGAAATATTAAATGCTCATATTTATCAAACCTAAATTAACATTTTATCCATTAAATTGCTCTTAAAATATACTTTGTTCATACCTAAAAATATCAATTTTTATGTATCTTTTAGAAATCTTTTTGGAGCATGCTGCAGTGTACAATGATTTGCAATGAGTCTGTGCTTTCAATATCTGATTTCTATTACCCTCAGGATTGAGGAACAGAAGAAAGCATTTCCAAAGCCACTTATGAAAACAATGGAAAT
This sequence comes from Megaceryle torquata, assembly GCA_024611175.1. Taxonomy (NCBI): domain Eukaryota; kingdom Metazoa; phylum Chordata; class Aves; order Coraciiformes; family Cerylidae; genus Megaceryle; species Megaceryle torquata. The sequence goes on along the minus strand of JANIJG010026264.1, from coordinate 875 downwards.
AGCAATGCCCACCTTGTGTCCGCTTGATCTGAATATCTAGAGATGGTTAATCCATATGAAAACAATACATAAAGAGAAATTTTGCTTCATGGGACTCCTTAAATTCCATTATCTAAAAACTCAGTGATCTGTGAAGCTTGTATTCATAGACCTGAGTGTTCTGAGAACTTCCTTCCTATCGATCTCATCCAAAGGGAAATAGAGGTCTAGGAGGTATCAAACTGGCCCAAAATCACTAAAGCAACTGTACACATTTATTAACTTTTGTTACTGCTATTGTCTAGGCTCCTTACAACTTAAAAGTCATCTTCTGAGGTGCCACATGGAACTGTTGCAGCACATACTGATTCTCTGAGGAGTTTTATTAGTTCTGCAATTGACTGCATTGTTTTCCTGAGGACTGAAAGGTATTATCATGCATTTGCAGATGGCATTCAGAAACTCTATACAGTCCATATTTTGACATTAGAAGCTATTCCAGAATACCATAAGAGACAGAATGACTCTCAGACATCTCCTCTGCAGGATCCTAAATCCCTTCAAGAAATAAAGCATACTTACTGATTTGTGTTCAACATCATATGTTCTGCTACATGGAGTTGAAGAAGGATTTTACATCCTTGCCTTCATCCTCTCAGAATGGATCATGTGAACTAACACAACGCACAGTTGACTCCAGTGCCATTCAAGTATCAGACCTAGGCATTGCAGGGCAGGTGGAATGAAAGTGCTGATAAACTGACCAAATAGCATTTGTCTTAAGGTATTTTGTTCGTTGTGTATATATATATATATAATTTTGGTTGGTTGGTTGGTTTTTTTGTTGGATAAGCCTGTGAAAACCAGTTCTGACAAAATAAAAAAAAAAAAATAGA
>JANIJG010026263.1:0-18135 GCA_024611175.1 Megaceryle torquata | reverse complement strand
TCCTCACCGTCAAAAACCCGGGGTGTCCCCTCCCCTTGAATTAACACTCCTTTGGACGGTTACGTTGTAAGTTTGGTCGGGAAGGGGGAAACCCCCAAAGGGGGGGATCCAGGATGGGGGGGGGGGGGCAGAGGTGGCTTTGGGGCATTTGGAGGAGTACCTTCTCTGAACCATACTTTTCCTGTTGCTGGCCACAGTGCTAGGGGCACAGTGGTGTGCCTGGTACAGTACCAGCATCATCATACTCAGGAGCTGGAGGAAGCAGATGAGGACCTTTCTGCAGGGCCCTGAGCCAAGGAATGTCATAACATGCCTTTTAACAACTGAGCATATTCCTTTCTGTGCTTCATGTGTAGGCTGGGCCAGTACGAGAGTGGGAATGGCATAGTGCCCATGGAAGAGATTAACATGGCCTGTGAATTTAACAACAGTAAACGGAGGTGCCTTGTCAAAAGTCAAGGCATCATCTGTGACAGAACAAAGCATATAAAATCAGATGAGCACTTATGCAGAAGTCAGGGCTGTGAGTCATTTGAGGAGCAGGGTGCAGAGAGGTGATGAGCAGTTGCTGAGCAGCTCAAAGTGAACATGAATTTGTGCATTTTGAGAATATTGAAGCATAATCAAAGATGGTAAAAATAAGGATATTTGGGCAAGTGCCAAAGTTCTCTATTGCCTGGTTTTCAGGCTCTGGAGCAGTGCTGAATTTGTTGCTTCAGGGTAGAGCATATATTGTACATAATATACCACCAGGCAATCTCGACTCCTTTTTGATAAAGTTTTGAACAGTAACTGTAGGATTCACCTCTCACACTAAGACGACTCCTAAACTTAAATGCTGTTATATACACAACGTGTCCAAGCCTCTGCTGCGGTCTGTGTAGACCTGGTTCTGAGTCTGCAGTGCCGTTTGCCTCCTCCGGTGTGTTCTCTTCCAGGAGAGCAGAGTTGCTTTTTGGGCTCCGCTGGAACTCGGCCGCCCAACCCTTTGGTGACACCTGCAGGCAGAATCCTAAATGTTCTAGCTGTATTAGTCTGAAAGCAGGATCCTACCTGCAGTTTCCTTTTTGTATGTTTCTCGTGAAGGTAGATAACCCCCCCCCTCTACCTCACTTTCTTTTTGCTGCAGAGAGCTCTGCTATTACCAATTTAGCCATCTTCTTACACCTCATAAAGCCAGCATTATCTCAGGTGTTCCCAAAAGTTTTCACTTTGATGTTTTCCAGCCTGTGCTGCTCTGTACACACTGCAGGCAGTGACCTGCTGAAGGACACACATTCTTCAAGGTTAGGCAGCTGCAGCTGTGCAGTCACTAGGGAAGAGTTTCCGTGCCTCATGCCACTGGGAGCACAGGGGACAGATGTGTCGAGTGCTTGGTCTTCAGGAGGTGGTAGACTGCCAGGCACCCCTCAGCTCTGTGCAGTGTTACCAGCGAGTGCTTCTGCCTTGAGTGCCCAGCCTGGCTGTTCCACGCAGCAGTCATCTTGCCACTGTGCAGCCTCCTCTGCTTTTGGCTCCATGTGGCCTTTTCAGTCCCCCTCTAACAGGGACAGCCTTTTGGCTGGAGGGCAGCAGGCATTCCTACAGTGCAGGGGGCCCTCAGGAGAGAGGGCTGCAGCCAGTAGCCTCCACAGGGCTTCCCAGACACAGCTCAGAACAAAGCTGGCAGTCAGCAGGAGCCAAACCCATCAGGGGATCTCAGTGCACTGGCCTTGCCTAACAAGCTGGATGCTTTGTTCGCTTCCTCTTGCAGAGTGCTGCCGGCTTTAATGAGATGGCAGCTCCTACCTCCTCCTATGAGAAGACAAGACCACTGGAGGCAGGTGAGATGATGGAGTACCAGCCCTGGGCTTGGTGGGAAGCTGTGGGCCTCGTTGTCCCATCTGTGGGAGCACACTGGCAGGCACATGCTGTGGGAGGTGTGTTTTTAACATGTGTGGAGGGGTGGGAGGAGGTGGCTGAACTGCAAGTTTCTCTGGGAGAGGCAGGGGTCTGGGTTTCTCCTGGATGCTTGGGCTGGTGGAAGTGAGCTATTGGGCAGGCTTGGTCATTTGTCTTCTCCACAGGGGCTTCCAGTGGCACCAGCAGCCTGCGGTCACGATTTGAAAATATGGCTAGGTCAGCAGAGGAGGAGAGCAGAAGGCAGGCAGAGGAGGACCGGGTGAGGCGGCAGGCTCGGGAGTGCCAGGCAGCTCGGCAGAAGGTGAGCCATGGCTGCCTTGCCTTGTCCTCCAAGGCTTGCAAAGCAGACATTTCCTCAGGGCCATGTAGATCCATTCTACCTGACCTCTTTACAGTAACCTCTTGCCTAAGCTGCTTCCCTGGGGCTGCCAGGAGCTGCCGGTGAACGTCACAGCTATCACTGCATTTCCCTTCCAGCATCCAGCCCAGGATGTGCCTGCACCCAGCCATGACCCCTGTGCTTTGGCCTAGGTTCCTCTTGCCTCTAGTGCCTGCCCAACATGGTGCAGTCACCCTACCCCAGTATCTCCATCCCAGCAGTCTGCGTTGAGGGTTTTCCAAACTGGAGATTGCACCCAAGCCCTCACATTTACAACATCTCCTTCTGCACTGTGCTGTTTCTGCAGTCAACATGCAGATAAGTTTTCACCAGTAAAGTGCTCCCCGATACATTGCCTCCTCGAAGCTGCTTCTTGCAGACCCCATAGTCATTAAAAGCCAGTAATGTGTCCAGTCCCTAGGGCAGGTTTATGGGAGCTGGGACAGATTTCAGCTGGAGGAAAATCTTCTGAGCTGCTCTGTTGGGACAATTTGCACCTAGAGTTGCTCTCTAGGTGACCCTGCTTTAGCAGGGGTGTTGGACAAAGTAATCTCCAGAGGTCCCTTCCAACCCTTACCATTCTGTGATTCTGTGAAGGGCAATGGACATTGCTCTGGACATCACTCAAAGGTTCGAGGGGATCTGATTACTTTTCTCCAGCAGGAAATCCCACAGAGTGAGAAGGACCACACAGAGGCAGTCCCTGCCACCATACCAGCAAGGGTGCCTGGGAAAGCTGCCCAAGACAGACCTATGTCACCAGGAGACCAGGTGCCAGTGCAGGCTGGGGACAGCCAGGATGGGGAGCGGGCAGAGGGAGGGTTCTGTGCTTTACAGGCAGCCCTGCAAGAAGTGGGGTGCAGCCACAGTGTGGGTGAGGCTTTGGAAGGAGTGAGGGGAGAAATGTTGGGATGGTGATGGGACATGGCTGCACAGCACCTTACACCATGAGACAGGCTCTTCGAGCAGGTCAGTACAGTGTCAATACAACGAGCTGTAGCTGTGTCTGTGAGAGAGGTTCAGCTACATGAGCCATGAGGGTCCTCACAGCAATCCCAGGTGCCAGTTCAGCCAGACCTGATGGCAGAGCTGCTTCCCTGTTGTGCCGAGGATGCTGCTCCGTTTGTGTTGTGGTAGCACTAAAGGCACCTGCAGTGGAGCGGGCTCCCTTGTGTTGGGTGCTGTGCAGTCGTGGGGGAGTTGCCTGCAGTGGGTGCTTTGCAGGTGACTTTCCTGTCACTTTCTCACTTCATGGTAGAAGGCAAAAAGGGAAAATGAGGAAACACCACCCGTTTTGCCACCAAGGCCAGCAGATCTGGGAGAGGAGCTGTGCAAGATCCCCAGCCAGGATCAGCCCATCTACAGTGAAAGTCTGGATGTTGGTGGAGACTATGAGGAACTGATAGATCCCTCTGACTACTGTGATGGTACCAGTGGAGGTGCTGAGTATGAGGAGCTGCCAGCACCCCTGGGAAAGCTGGATGCCATCTATGACGATGGAGGAGATGGAGGTGAGGACTATGAGGAGATCCTTCCTGGGGAGCCCAGCCAGAGCCAGCCTTACCTGGGTGAGTACTGGTGGAAGAGCCCATGTCTTGGGGAGCTTGTCTCTGTCTGCTCATCTCACTGGATGTGACAGACTCCAGAGGGAATTTGTATCCCGAAGTCTGCTGCTACAGGGTAGCAACCCATGTTGATGGAGACTTGGTTGCCTCCCACTGCCTTGCCTGGCTCCAAGGTGCAATATCAGCTGCATGGGATGCTGGGCCAAGCAGCAAGTATCTCTGCTGGAGCAGGACTTGGGCAGGAGGACCAAAGGGCTGTTGTGAGCTCTGCAGAGGCTGGACCTGGAGTGATGCTCTTGGTGCACTGTGTCCTGGCAGGCAACTGTCAGTGCTGCACTGTGGTCTGGGGGTGTCCTTTTAATTCTGCCTGTCACTCAAACAGCTGGGGCTCATGAGACCTGACCCGGTGCTGTCTCCTGAGTGTGAGAAGTGCAGGGCAGTCTTCTGCCAAGCACATAAGCAAACTGCACGAGCTGCTATTGATGTTTCTGTTGCAGCTTCACTGGTACTGGAGATGGTAAGTGGAGAAGCTGGAGATAACCCCAACTTTTCCTTGGGAGAGGAATGAGAAGGATCAGGACCCTGCCTCTCTCCTTGCAGAAGAGGAAGCAAGTCATATGTCGTGTTGAGCCATGATAGACCTCTCTCTGCTGATAGGGTTTGGGTGTCATTCACCCGAAAGGCTGACAGCTGTGTGGAGGGCAGCACTGACCAGATCTGTATGGCTGTTCTTTCTCATCTGCCCATCCTGTCTTCTGCAGGGGAAATGGACAATGTTTATGAGGTGGAGAGCCCTGGGACCTGTGCAGTGGCTCTTTATGATTACCAAGGAGGTGGGTCTGCCATCCAGGCTGTGGGGAGAGGCACTGGGATTTGGCCGGGACAGTGTGACAGGGAGGTGGTGGCAGCTTCACCACCAGTGGTGAAAAGATTTTGATTTGGTAGTTTAAATTTCTTCTTGGATAGCAGAATGAGACCTGAATTGAGAACACAGAAGCTTTATCTTTCATCTGTGGAGTCTTGCTCCTTCTCTGCTTTGTCTGTGCTGCTTGATGGGGGTCGGAGGAGATGAACTGTGAGGGTTATCAGCATGCTTTTTCTGTGTTCTTCTGGGGAGGAGGGGGAGGAAGGATGTAAAACCATCTCTGTCTGGGGTTATCTTTGCATTGTGACTGTCTTTTCTGAACAATTTTTGCAGATGGAGATGATGAGATATCTTTTGATCCCGACGACACAATCACACACATCGAGATGGTAGATGAAGGCTGGTGGAGGGGCCAGTGCCGGGGCAAAGTAGGCCTCTTTCCTGCAAATTACGTGAGGTTGTTGCAGTGAAACCAGCATACTCCAAGCTGCTTCCCTCCAAACTTTAGCCTCCCTCTGCTTCAGCCTTTTATGTCTTCTTAGCTTAGTTTGGCTCGGCCTGGCATGTCTACATGCAAGAAATTCCAAGGAGCAAACTGTCAGTGTCTGAGGGAAAGCTTTGGCCTGTGCCTAAGAGGACTTTGATCCCATTCACTTCCAGATGAGAAAAGTGAGATGACTTAAGAGCATGTGAGTGTGATATAAGACATCTTTTCTACCTTGGTTGTCCCACAAGCAGCAAGTCTGCAGGAGAAGCGAGTCCATTCCTGTTCCCAACAGGTGATTCACAGAAGAGAAGCACTGACTGTAATCCAGTCAAGGCAGAAGGGATGTGAGCTAAGGGACCTTTTTAAGTTGCTGTGGCCCTGGCTGTCATCCTACCCAGGGGTCAGGGAAATTGAGCACTGTGAAGGCCAAACCTGCCTTTGCTCCCAAGAAGGGTTTCCACTTGCAGGATGAACTGTTTGCGCAGCACGAGGTAGAGAAACATGAACCTGGTCTCTCTGGGCAGATTTCAGGGATGGAGACCAGGAATATTTGACCATCACAGTGGCTGTTGCTGACTTGTGCTGTGCGCAGACACAAACTTGGCTGTAGTGAGCTGTTCAGTAGGCAAGGGAAGGGTGTGCTGGCTCAGTGAAAATGTAGGATGGTCTTGCTAAGGTAGGAGATTTTCCTCTGTGTGCCAAGAATGCTGTTGGGAGACATGTCATTTCTAGGGTAAACCTTGAAAAACTAAGTGTAAAAATTAGATAATTTTTTAAGAAAAAATACTCTGGAAATACTGTTGGAGCAGAAGAAAAATGTGAAAAGGGCTTCACTTAACAAAGAGTATGTTAATAATTGTCTTGGTCCTCATCCGGGCAGCCCGTCAGAGGAGAGTTCTGCTAGGGAAATCTGTCAATCTAGCAAATGAATCAGAATAAATGCTGCTTGGTACAGGCTGGGGAACATTTTGAAGAGAGCTCCATTTTCCCTGGTAACTGCCCTGACTGTGTAACTAAACATACCCCACGCCGGGCCAGGGGGTGGAAGGAGAGCCCCACAGCTTGTCTCTGGCTGATGGGCTCTGGTCTGCTCTGCTGTCAGTGCTAATGGTGGGTTCCCTGACCCTTGGCTCACCCTGTCCTCTGCTGCTGGGTGGTTGGAGTCCCTGCATTGATCTCAGGCCTCCCTGGCATGGCAGGAAAGTAATTAATGTCTCACCAGCCTTTGCAGGACTCGCTGGTTAAGAAATACCTGCAGGTAATGGTCTCACCAGTTTAATTAACAACAGAGTGAATTCTTTGTTAAAGGGTGTGCTAGCTAAAGGCTCCTTATCTGAAAAATGCTATTGTGATTTACAGTATCCTGCTTATCTGACACAGTTTGGTGAAGAATGAGTCATGTAACCTAAAGATAAGAATTCTGTAACTGCTCCACTTGGGCAGAGCTGCTGTCAGCAGTGTCGGTCACTGCTGCGCTGTGCTCTCCCTCGTGGCAATAAACTGCTGCTGCTGAAACCATGTCCCAGGTATTCTGTGACAGCATGTCCCCTCTGTCTGCTGGAGGCTTAGTTCCCTGCACAGAGGAAAGGGTTCTAGCTCTGCGTCATCACAGGTGTGGGGAGAAGGCTGAGCAGGTGGGAAGGAGGACAAGAGGAATTTTTTTTTTTTTTTTTTTTTTAATTTTTAATTTTTAAAGCAGTTTTCAGTAGTAATCCAATGCAAACTAAAGCCCTCCCTTGAACCAGTATGTTCCAGGAGAGACGCCCCACATGCCACTGTAGGAGCTGGTTGTTGTTCCTTTGTGGTATGCAGGTACCATCACAACCAGGATCAGTCGGGGACACGCTGCCTCAGCAGCACAGCATGTGAGGAGCTGCAGGAGCACAGCCCAGTGCACAGGGGCTGCCCACAGCAGGGTTGCGGAAGGACCCCTGTGACACCTCTAGAGTTCAATGCAGCTCACAGGTTGGGTCTGGACCATCCTTGAACAGGACTGTGTTGGAAGGTAACACAGCATCTCTGCCCAGTGTCTGATACTGAGAACAATCACAAGCTGTGTCCGTTGATTGTGGGAAAGACACATTGTGATTTGGGTTAGAAATTGTCAATTTTAATGTAAATTTTCTGCAGTGTTTTGGTTTGAGTTTTTGGTTGGTTGGTTTGAGATTTTTGTGTTTTGTTTTAGTTTTTTTTTTCTCCAAAATAACTTTCCCAGTATTTTTTCCTCATGCAGTTCACCCTTTATTTCCTGATGTTCCTTTCCAGGGGGCTCTCCAGAATGAACCTCGTTGTGGCAGACTCTCTTACCTGTCCTGGGTGAGGCTCTGAACTGCAGGTGTTTCTATATTATTATTTCTTTTTTTTTTTTTTTTTTACAAACAAGAAAGGTGTATGGCAAGTAGAGCTGAGAGAGGTTTGCAAGCTGCTCAGGAGGAACAACAGGTCATCTGAACACGTGGGTTACAGAAGTACTTTTTTCCCTCAAGAATATGATCGGTGCGTGTTGTGCACTAAGAATGGGCAAGCTGCTCCAGCAAGCTGTATTATGCCACATGGGCCTGGCTTTTGACCCTCCAGAAGGTTTCTTTGGGAATAGACTGGATTTTGCTGGGTCATGCAGTCATTTGAGCTTGGACCCTGTTGCAGAGCCCCTGCAAGAAGTGATTAAGCTGAGGTAGTGGATGAAGCTGGCAGCCCCAAGTCACCAGCCAGCCCTTGGCCACTGTTGGCTGCAGCCACACCACTCATAGGGGTTGTTTTTATTTTATTTTATTACATTTTTTTATTGTTATAAAGCAAAGCAAGCATTTCTGGTGAGGATTTAAGTGATGACAGCTCTCAGCGCTGTGCTAATTAACATACAAATGCTACAGAGCCTTCCTGGCAGCCTGGGGAAGCCCAGCAGCACTGGTCTCAGTGCTGAGGCTTGTGGGGGAGAGGAGGTGTGACAGCCCCTTTGTGGGGGCCAGCCTTGGCAATCCAAGACAGTGCCCCTTGTCCTGTGCAAGGCCTGGCTCAGCACCTCGGGCAGCCCCAAGGCAGAGCTCACAGCCTTGTTTGGGGCCACCACATGCAAGCTACTGCATGAAATTGCCTCTTACAGCATTCCCTGGCAGGACTGGAGCCAGCCACAGCAGGTCCTGGGCTGACCTCAGCACGTGCCACTTGCAAAATAAACACATAATCCTGCAACTGTTGCCTTGTTCCCAACTTGATATTGCCACTCTGCCATCAGTGATGTGCTAAGGGTCAGACAAGCGATTGCAGTGTGCCATTGAAGATCTCCCGCAGGCAGGCGATGCCGCACGGGGTCACACCAGCACTCAGTGGCAGCCCTGGTATGGCTCATGCATGGCTGCCTGGGGAGCCCAACGCGCCCTGTCCCCACAGAGCCTTCTGCAGGGCCCCCCGCACCTCCTGGTTGCGGAGGCTGTAGATGAGGGGGTTCAGCATAGGGGTGATGATGCAGTACAGCGCGGAGACCAGTGTGTCAGCTACCGGGGAGTAGCTGGAGCTGAGCCGGTTGTAGTTCAGGTTGGCCGTCACGAAGTACAGGACTACCACGAGCAGGTGGGCAGAGCATGTGGAGAAGGCCTTGTGCCAGCTGGTGGCCATGGGCATCCTGAGGACAGTGGCCAGAATGCGGAGGTAGGAGATGACCACAAGCAGGAAGGGGCTGAGGCCCACGAAGACACTGGCGATGTGGAGTGCCAGCTCGCTGGGGCGGCTGTTGCTGCACGCAGCCTTCAGCAGCAGGGGGACGTCACAGAAGATGTGCTGGAGCTGGGCAGCCCCGCAGAAGGAGAGCCTGGAGGCCAGGAGGGTGTGCACAGCTGAGTCCAGCATCCCCCAGAGCCAGCAGCTGGTGGCTGCCACCACGCAGACGCCACGGCCCATGGTGTGAGCATAGCGCAGGGGCTGGCAGATGGCTGCGTAGCGGTCGTAGGCCATGATGGCCAGGAGCACGCACTCAGCCCCCGCGCACCACATCAGGAAGAACATTTGTGCCAGGCACCCGCTGTAGGAGATGGTGGCCCGCGGGCGCAGCACATTTGCCAGGATCTTGGGCACTGTCACTGATGAGTAACAGATATCCAAGCAGGACAGGTGACTGAGGAAGAAGTACATTGGGCTATGGAGATGGGGATCCAGGCACATGAGGACAAGTATTGCAGAGTTCCCCAGCAACGTTGTCAGGTAAATGGCCAGGAAAAGAACAAAAAAGAAGGGTTGGCCATGGGAAAAGTCCAGGAGCATGAACTCTGTCACATGAGTCTGGTTCTCTCCCACCATGGGCCCAGCTGGGTTTGTCTGTGAGCAGAAATGAGCACTGTGAGGTGGTGATTGTGAGACAGGGGACTGGAGCACAGCCACACACGAGGCAAAGGTTTCACTGTCAGGTCCTATCTACAGTGGTTGAAAGTGTCACAAACACTAGGATCTGAGAGGTCAGAGAGCTGCCATTCAACATTGAATACCTGACTGCAAGAGAATGACACTTAAGAAAGCAAGAATGGTGGTCATCTAGACTAACCCACACCTCCTGGGGTCTCCTGTCAGCCCAACCCCCTGCCTTGATGACTATACAAAGCACGTCTCTTCCTCCTGGTTGCACTTAGGGTGACTACACTTTTCCCAGCACCCTGGACATGGTCACATCATCCCTTAGCTGCCACAGCCACTAAGTGTGCTTTCCCCAGCCACTGGGTTGGAGATGTGGCATCATCTTGCACCAGATAAAAGATAATTTTTTTTGTTTATCCTGTCTCCTGCTCTGCCATTTTTGGGGTGCTTTGCTCTGCAATAGCCATCACTTAAAAATCCCAAAAGTTCTAACTGAGGGTGACTCACGACATGGTGTTTGTGGTGCCACAGGCAAATTTAAGACATCGGGGATCTCCACTGGCCTTTCTTCTGTCATCCTATTTCCGTTCTCACCCTGACACAAGGGTTTTGCCTGCTGGCATGTGAAGCTACAAGCACCATGGCCACATGATGGACAAGGCAGGGAGAAGCAGTTATTAGTCATAAACCTCAGTGAAGAGCTGTTGAGGGTGGTGCTTGTGGCCAGGGCTGCTGCTGCCCCGTGACATGAAGCCCATGTGCCTTGGTGCTCAAATACAGCCTGGTGCAGCAGCCTTTCTGAAGCTGCTGAAGAAATGGGGCTGAGAAAGAGGTTAAAATTCACCTGCAGTCACCTTGGTTGGGGTGCAGATCTGTCCCAGCCAGCACTTGGCACAGCACACTCTGCACTTAGACAGTCTGAAACCAGGGGCTGCTTTTGGCTGGGTGAGGAAAAGGTCTCAGAGAAGCTTAAGCTCACATGCATGATGATAAGGGGGCAAACGCGGCTGGGAAGCACCAGTACCAGCACTGTGGCTGCGTGACAATACCTCGGGGAACCACAGGTGGTCTTGAGTGCTGTGCATAACAAAGTCCTGTTCTTCCTGTACAGGTTTCTCCTTGGCTCCGTTTGATTGCCTCAGGAGATGTCAGCACTCTGAACTAGTCCTGAATCAGAGAACGGCAACTGGGCAGTGCACTGGCCAGTGCTGAGTGGGTGTTTACCAGGAGCTGTGGCGGGACCGGTGCTGGTGCCTGAGCGGGTTCCCACTGACAGCCCCTGGGTGTCTTTCTCATACAGATTAAGGACCCTTTATTCTAATACTATTTTCTCCTTGTTTCTGCTTCTGCTCTGCGCTCAGTATCAGTGTTTGCTAAGCAGAAGAAGAGCTAAATTCTGGTTCGTTTCTCTTTTACTCTACAGTTTTTCAACATTTTTTTTGTTTAAATTTTAATATTGAGAGGAAAACTTCCAGTCAAAAGCTTAATTCTTCTTTGCCTATCATAATGACATCCAAATTTGTTGCACCATCTTAGATGTGGGTGCTACAAGGCTGAGTAAACCACTGCCTGGCTGAGGTTTCCAAGCAGTTTCCCAGATCAACTTTTTTTTTTTTATTATTATTACTAATTTTGCATACATTGGACAGGTTCGTAAGGACTATATCATCCAATCTTCTGGGACTCTTGGAACATTGCTCTTCCTCCAGCCAGCTCCCAGCCAAAGCCCTGTGCATTCTGCTACAAGAACAGCCCAGCTGATTTGGCCCAATGCTGCAGCCAGGAGCAGGTGCCTGAGGGGGGCGAGAGCTGGGAGAGGTCACAGCAGTGTTCCCTCAGAACTGTCTCCTGCCTCCAGCCGCTCCTGTCTGCAATGCTGCACACTGATCTTGTGTGACCTTCCTCAGCACTGAGGCAGTTGGTGGTTTGTTAGGGCACAAAGCACCTCTGTGGTGTAGATGTGAGAGGGGAAGGCTCTGCTCACGACCTTACTGGGTGCTTTTACTACTGACCCATTAGCCAGGGGCTGGAGTCTGCTGACAAGTTAAAGTGAAGCTGGCACCAGCGAAGGTGGGGACCTGCCTGTTACACAGAAGGAATAGGGGACCTCAGGAACCAGAGTAACAAAAATTAGAATAAATTTAATAGCAGGAGGTTAGTCATCAGTTCATGCTCTGAACTGGGGCTCAGCACTTAGAAATAGAAGCAGGTGAGCAAGAGGCATGTGAGCCCATCACATGCTACCAGAAAGCCCTTGGTTTGATGCAGGTACACGACCATGACAGGTAAGTCATTGTATCTGCAGCAGCAGGTCCACTGCAGGAGGGACAACGAGTTCTGGAGAGCTGCAGATGATGCTCTCCCTGTGACAACAAATTCAGGCTGGATTAGGCACGGAGCCACGTGGCTAGAGTACAGCCGGAGGAGTTCTGCAGAGAAATGACCCTAATTTTTCACCATGGTCTGGAGGAATGTCCACTGCTGTCAGTGGACACAGCCACGTAACCAGAAATACCAGATTTAACCCCCTTGTCCTCAGGCATCCTGTACACAATGAAATCCCTTGTTGGTCAGGTTTGGGTCACCTGTCCTTTCCAGTCCTCCCCTCAGGTGAGACTTCTTACTTTATGGCACCCCACCCTGGTACTCCAGATTGAGCAGGGACCTTGGCCGCTCTAGGAGCAGGTACCAGCAAGAGCCTTTCTGCACACACCGACCCTTGGCAGTGACTCTAAACACAGAGCATTGTTGCTGCTGGAAGCAGAGACTGTCTGTGGAAATCTGCCCTGAACTTCAGACAGGGCGGCTGCTGAGAAGAGACCGAGCTGAGAAGTGAAATCCCTGAGCAGAATTAGTTCTGTTCTAGCTTAAACCAGGATGGCATGGTAGGAATTCTCCCTTTCTCCATTGGACTATACAGGAATGAGCCTTGAAACACTCTCCACATTTCCTCAGCTCCTTTACTCTCTCACTTGCACAGAAGGTAATTTCTCAGGGTAACTAGTAACGTACTAAGTATCTCCCAGTGAATTTCCCAAGCATGACTTACCAAGTGTTTCCCAGTATTTCCTCACTGCCGACCAGTCCACAAAGGCTGGCTGGAGGAGCAGAGAGGGAGCGCTGATGCCATCGGTGCTGGGGAGGCAGCTGGTGTCTGTCACTCCCTTGGGGTGAGGAAGGTACCCCTGACCGGTGCAATGGTGATGCACGAGTCTGAGCCCCAGCTCAGCTCTGGTACGGCCCCTGAAGTGCTCTGTGTCACTGTGCATTTCTGCATAGCTCCAGCATTTTGGGGTGCATCACATCACCCAGCCTCTTGCAGAGACCCAGATGTGCTCCATGCCCACCCCGGGAAGCCAGCTGCTCTGGCAGGAGGATGTGGTTTTCCTCGCCAAGCCACCACATTCCATTTGTACTCAGGTGAGCAGAACAGAGAGCCTGGAGCATGTAGCCATGGGAGGTAAGGTCCTGAGCCTTGGGTGCAGTCCAGTCCCAGGCTGAGGTGACGGTTGGGCTGCAGGAGCCAGCAATAACACAGGATTAATTTATTCTGAAAAAGGCTGGATTGTTTTGGTTTTTTTTTTGAAGCATCACCAGCAGCCACAGCCTGCTTGCATACCCAGACCATCCAGGAGCCCTGGATGCTCATACTGGGTCTGTCCTCAAGTAGTGTGCCCATAAGGACCCCTGTGAGGGTCCCACTGTGAGTATGGCCCTACAATGGGCAGCAGTCCTGCCTTCCCAGCCCTCCCTTACCTCCATGTCCAAGAGCAAGCAGTGGACAGCATCCAGTGCTTGGTAAGAGGCAACAGCCAGTGATGTGACCGAGCAGAGGAGAGGTTTTTAACTCTGAGAGGGCCCTGGGGGAGAGACTTTCAGAGGTAGCTCTTGTTCAGTGCCAGGAGCAAGGAGCAGAGGAGCCTTCTGCCAATCAGCCAGTGGGATCTGAGCCCACAGGAAAAAGCCCTCCTGGCACAGGACTCACTTTGATCTCCTGTTCTGCTCTGGGCTGTGCCAAGTGCAGAGCATCCCTGGCCTTTTACTCCAGCCCTGTGACAACTTTTGGGGGTGCCTGGGCTGTAGCACAGCTGACCATGCCGGGCACCCTGGGCCGTAGGAGGGTGGCTGTCTGGGGCAGCTGAGACCTGCAGTCCCTGTGCCTTAAGTCCTTTTTTATGACCCCATTACATCTGTTGCGGGGCTATGAGGTGCCTACAGTGGCCAGTGCCAGCAGAGAGGCAGCAGTGAGGAGGGTTGGCCGCTGGCCACTGGCCACGCTTGCAGCAACACAGGCAAAAGGTGACTGCCTGGCACCTGCACCGCATCCATGCTCCCACTGTCTACAACAACAGTGCCCAGATGGGACAGGGCTCTCTGGAGTGAAGGGCAGAGAGCATGGTCCAGGGCACTAGGAGGAAACACGGCCATGGTGGGACTGTGATCTGGCAGCAGCAGCTCTGGTCATGCTTAGTTAAGGCACCAAGCAGAGTTTTAGTTTCTTGAAGAGCTGGGCAGCAGGATTACATGGACATACAGACAGTGAATGCTGCCTGCTCAGCCTGGAGTTCGCGATAGAAACAGCAGGTTTTGCTGGAGTTCACCACTTGGAAACGTGAGGTGGGAAACCCAGGAAATGTGGAGACTGCAACAGGGAGTGAATCTGGAGATCAAGACTGAGACGTGGCTGTCTCTGCAGCAGGAATACAGCAGCGCTTTATTGCAATCTTTTTGTACCCTCTGTTTCCTGATGACTGGGCCACAGGAACAGATCCTATGATAAGCTCTTTGCCTGGAATTTCAAGAACATTGGAAAGGAGGGAAAGCACCAACAACAACCCTACCTGGGATGGAACACCCTGTGTGGACTTTCACCCTAGACATGAGAGGGAGCTGCTGCCTCAACAAGGCGAAAATCCTTGTTGGAGGAGATGTCTAGGGCTGTAAAAGATCAATAGCAGTAGTAATGAGCCCTGCATGCCCAAGAGGTTTCCCAGGGAAGCTGGGCTGACAGGGTAGAAGGACCATGATAACAGGACTTCGTGACACAGTCATTTTATTTGAGTTTACAGAATTACACCTTTCTCTTGTGGCAATGACAAACATTTCCTTGTTTCGTACAGAGCTCAGTGGCACAGTATCCCAGTACACCCTGGCTGCTCTCCCAGGGTTTTAGATGAAGGCACTGGCAGCATTTGGAGAGACACCCCTCCCACACCCCTCCCCATCCCCCCCACCCCACCCCCAGTATTTGAAAGAGGGCCTTGCTGAGACCATCAGGACTTGGCACAAATATTTAAATATTCTGTGGTAATGTCTTCAGGACAGCCTTTATGAGAAGAAATAGCAATGTTTGTATCCTCCTCTGGTCTACTGAGGCATCTCAAATCCAGACTTGGGTTCCAGTGAGAAACCATCTCTCCATGAATTTGTGAAGTGTTAGGGAGTTGTTTTTTAAACCAAATGCCTAAACTTGGATCTGCAGCCATAAGGATCTGGCCCAGCTCCTGTAAATAGTCAGCACTTGTGGAAATTGGACACTTAACTGGCTGCAGGGCCCTTACTTTCTCCAGGCGTAAGTGTTACACTTTCCAAAAAGCAAGTGCACTGTTGTGAAACTGGGAACTTCTCCAAGTCACGTTTCCCTCTGTGTTTGGAGAGACACATTCTTCCAGCTCAAGGATTCTTTCTCAAGCAAAACCCACCATCACCTGAACCACAGCTCATGGCAGCAAATGTTTCCTTTGGACAGAGACAAGGAAAGCAGCACCATTTGTGATGGTGAGTGTTGGGAATCTGCTTGCTGGATCAAACTCTACCCAAAACACAGCCAGCTCCATGGGCAGACAAAGCTGCACTGGAAAGGATCCAGTCAGGTTTGGAAAACCTCTAAGGCCAGAGATCCAACAGCCTCACGGAGACCTGGCTCCACTACTTAACTATCTGCAATGCAACTGTTGTTCCTTACATCCAGGTGGAAGGAAACCTTTTGAACCTCCAACTCTGAAACCAGTGGGGGTTTGGCTCGATATGAGTCAACAATGTGTTGTGGCGGGCAGAAGGGCCTAATGTACCCTGGAGAGAATTAGGCACAGTATAGCTAAGACATGATTGTCCCACTGCGATTAACTGCACCTCCAGCACTGTGTGCATTTTTGAGCTCCACAGTATAAGAAGGATATAGAAATATTAGAACAAATCCAAGGGAACGGAACAAAGGCCTAGAGGGTGTGAGCTATGAGAAGCAGATGAGGATACTAGGTTTGTTTCACTTAAAGGAAAGTGAGATGACCTTATTGCTGTCTACAACTTCCTCACAAGGGGGAGAGGAGCGGGAGACCCTGATGTCGCTCAGGGCTCCAGTGATAAAGCACGAGGGAATGGCATAAAGCTGTGTTGGGGAAGTTCAGATCAGTTATTAGGGAAAAGTTCTTCACACAGAGGGTGCTCAAGCACTTGAACAGGCTCCCCAGGGGAATGGTCATGACTCTGGCCTGCAAGCATTCAAGAAGAGGCAACAGGCATAAGCTGTGCTAGGAGACATCCTCACTGGACGTCAGGGAAAAATCCTTTGGCCACTGGATCAAAGTCCTGAGAGACCACAGACTGTGCTTGGAGACACTCATCACTCACCTGGCCACAGCCCTGAGGAAGCAGTGCTAATGGGTCCTGCTCTGAGCAGGGCTTGGACCAGGGGCTCCTTTCCACCAGCACAAGTCTGATTTCTGGAATTAAAGTCTTCTCAAGCCTTTTAAGAACAGTATTTCAGGGGCTTTTTTCTCCATGCATTTCCTTAGGGAGAGTTTCCTTTGAGGATTTTTTTTTTTTTTTGCAGTTGAGTTGTCAATTTGCCCATTGTCCACACTGGGAAAGAAACGAGAATAAGCAAAATTTCGCATTTCTATCTTGGCCAACCAAGATATGACAAAAGCCTCACACTGTGTCATGTGACAGTAGTCATGGATTACTGACTGACTTCTCCTAATGCTTGCCAAGGAGATTTCTTTGGCCGAAGAAAATGGCATTGACTCAAGCCAATTGCCTTCATTCAGTTTAATTGACACGTGTTCATATTTTAGACAAAAAGGCAATGAGGGCTGCACCCATACATGATCCAACTATAAAACTGGCCATGCCTGACCTGTCTTACTTGTGTTTGTCATGGGCTAAGAGCATGCACAACTCAAACACCATGACCATGCAATGTAGACTTGTGATCCCGCCCAATCATCTCTGCACTGTAGGGTTCAGGGGCAGGTCTAACACCTACACAGAGACAGAAAAATGGAAAGCTGTGTCCTGGTACCAGCCCCAGCATCACTGCTACTTCCAGGCCAGCTTGTACTCAGAAAGTGACAAGTCTTTCCTGTCACCACTGAACAGCACTTTTTCCTCTTGATTGTACCTGGACAGCTCTGGCACCTGCTGCCCCGTGATGGTCCCTCCCTCTCCCCATGGCAGCTCTGTGCTCCTGCTGCACAGAGACAGCCCTCCAGGGCTTTGCCCCCAGGCCTTGCCCAGGCTGGGGCATCAACCCTGCCCCAGGGGCCAACTAGTGCACTTTAAATAAGATGCTTTAAATAGAAGGGTGACATTTGAGAGAAGTTCTCTTGTTTCCAGTTTGTCTGCTGGGTACTCATTTCCCACAGGCTTCTCTCCACAGAGAAAATGTTAGGAGGGCTTCAGTGCCAATTACTAAAACCCTGGGGCACTTCACTCCCTCATCCCACGTGTGTTTGTGAGGCCTGTAAACAAGGCACAAAGTGGGCTATTAAAAGTTTGAGGCAGTCACTTGCTCAATAACTTTGAAGCTGTTTACATCTGCTGAAATCATTTGCATCATAATGTAGAAGAGGCAGAATGAGGTGGAGAAAGAATTTCTTTGTTCTGTACAGAATTCCCAGCTTTGGAAGGGTCACTGTAGACACAAAATACACACAAAGTTGTCAAGGTATTTAAAAGGCAAAAAAGGTAAATAATTGAACAATGCTTTGGGGATCAACATGAAATACCTGAATGACAGTGAGCTTTATGGAAAACGTTAAGTTACTGCAACAGGAATTACGCAGTGAAGTTCTACAGCCAGTTGGAATCCTGTCGTGTCTTCCCACACAAATTCCTGCTCTCCTCTGAGGCAGTAGATCTAGACCACGCATGTACACGGCAGTCATGACAGACAGATGTGACAAATGGGTACACGTATGACAGCCTGTTACAGGTGTGTTACAGGAGATGGATGAAGGGCAGTTTGATACCCATGGCTTTTAGTGGGAGCTTCAGGTTCCTGACCCATCTCTGGGTTGGGTGTACAAGGTCCGTATTTATTCTGGATGCCATCCAGAGGGTCCTGGACAAGCTGGTGAACTGGACCTGTTCAAAATTCATGAGGTTCAACAAGGCCAAGTGGAAGGTCCTGGACCCCCATATCAGCCCAGGCTGGGGGTGAAAGGATCAGAGCAGCCCTGCAGAGAAGGACCTGGGGGTGCTGGGGGTGAGAAGCTGGAGCTGAGCTGGCCCCATGCGCTGGCAGCACAGCAGCCACTGGCACCCTGGGCTGCACCCCCAGCAGCATGGGCAGCAGGGGAGGGGGGGATCC
>JANIJG010026262.1:9754-32191 GCA_024611175.1 Megaceryle torquata | reverse complement strand
AGATAAATAAAGAAAACAAATACATAAAAGAAAGGAAAGGGAAAAATGAATACAGGGTGTTGAAAAATAATAAGAAAATCTGAGGTGGAAGAAAAGCCCGGACATGCTCAAAATTTACATCACCAAATAAACTCTGTACTAGGACTCTGAAGGAACTGGCACAGAAGGTTCCAAACCCAGTAGCAAGCAATTTGAGTCCATCTGTCTGATCTGGGACAGTCTCACAGGAAATGAGGATGATGACAGGATTAACATGTAGTATAGGTTTAACCAAAACAAACAGAAGCAAAGCTAAATACTTTTATCAAAGCTGGGTCTGAACGTCAGCATCTTTAATCCTTAAAGGTTACCTTCCAGGGATACCATAGCAAAGGAGACATCTTTGAACAGTAGAGCTTTTCTTGAAGTAGAACCAGCTTTGTTCTTGAGTGATTTCCTAGCAGTGGATAATCTCAAAACATAAATAAGTAAATAAATACAAGACAATGATAAATACTAATGTCGCTCTTCATCTGATGAATATCAGTCCAATTCTGCACCCCCATTTCCAGCACATCATTGTGAGCATTCATGGAAAGGAAAAAATGAAGCAATGTTAATAAAATAATACCACTTAGGGAGAAAGGCAGTTAATTGCTGTAAGTAAACAAGCAATAATAATAATCTCAGTAAATCATGCATAGGTTGAATTATATGGCTGTTGATTAGCTTATAATTTTTACTGACAGAGAACAAGGATAGAAATAGGAAGAGTATATTTTTTATGAAGGGGAGCAATTTGTCTTTTCCTCATAAAGTTTTGACTGAGGTGAAGCCAATTAGTTATTGAATAGAGTGGAACACAGAACTAGTTACATATAAATAAATAAATAGCTAATAACTTACAAGAACTGGCAAGTCTGAAACAAATGTGGGGAGATACATTGGGGTTTTTTTTGGTGTGTGCTGTAATAGGGATTCTCCCTATTGCTCTAAATTCCCCAGCACTTTTTTATATAACTAGATCAAAGCGAGTAGCCTATTGCTAGTATTAGACCAAATTTCTCCCTGTTCCCTTTTCAAGAATATCAGAGACAGACACATGGGAACAAGGAACATAACAGCAAAACTGATTTCTTCATTTTTGAGCTATTTCAGAGAAGTTTTTGAAATTACTTATTTCTACATGGATGACAACCTTCAGAGCTATTTCAGAGCAAAATGGATGTTTATAAGCACAAGTACTAGAAAAAGTCCCATTTTTAATATGTATGCCCAAGTATTTGTTTGGAAGCGATGGTGTGCTGCCATCTGACCGTTCACAGCTAAGCAAGATGATTTGGTTTTTAAATATTCACCAACAATGCAAGTAACAGCTATATGAGCACACCCAAGTAATTAATGTGCTAGCGGAAGCTGTGGTCTGTGTGCGGACATTCTTATGAGGGGAAAAAGAGGCAAAACACATATTAGAGTGAAAAAATATAATATGGGAATTATTTGTTCAGCTTTAATCATCATAATCACTATCAGGCCACAGCTGAATGACGCTCTTTCTCCCAGTTAGAGACCCACAGCCAGCTGTAGTAGTTCCATGAATTGCTTGCTTTCATCTCTTCACTTCATCCTGTGGGACCCATGACTCCATCTGTGGGAGTTTTGAACATATGGAGAGATATCAAACTCCCAGACTGTTCTCTGTGGCCTTTCAAAGTTTTTGCAATCAATTTAAATTCTTTTGAGTATGTTTTTTTCTTGCCCTGTTGGGTCTTTCATCCATTTGGTTTCTCTTCCCTGTTGTGCCTTTTGATTCCTCCAGATTCTGTGAATCCTGTGATTCAGGGATGCACTGCACCTGGTGAGACCATGCTTTGCTCTTGGACAGCCACCCTGCCCTAACTATAGAAAAATGGAGGGCAAGGGTAAGGGTGAAGATGCCCAGGCCCTTTCTGGGATGAAGGAGAAAGCATGGCAGAGGCAGCACCATCAGGCAAGGTGTCTGCCCAGGAGAGGGTCACCTGTCCTGTGTTTCCATCTACAGTTCCCTCAGGATGGCCCCCCGCAGCAGTGAACACATGCAGCAGTGGGAATAACACACATTTCATGGGGCAGTTGTACAGATAAGACAAGGACCAAGCATGATTCTGGTGAAATACAAAGGTTGGTCTCATTGTAATTTTTTTTTTTTTATTATTAGATTGAGATCATTAAAACATTTGCTATAACTTGTTAAGCCCTCAGTATGAATTTGGTACTTTATTTCACCTAAATAAGTGAAAAGCATCTAGGTACAAACCTTCAAAGATAGTTTGGCTCTACCTCCTCTTGAAATGAATGACATCTGGTGCCCTGAACAACTTTTATAATCCAGATGGACCACTGACATTACCATTTTACTTGTATTCGCTTGCTCCTTAGCTATAACTACTCAACTTCAGCATGTTTTACTTCTAAATAAGGACTGAATTCAAGCCATCTAAAAGCTTTGAGATGTCAGATGTCTGTGAACATCTGTAAATACAACAGATCAAATTCTATTTGATGTAGCGAAAGCACAGTACTGCAAATAAAGTAAAAATCAAAATATCACAGACTGGATAATAAGGATAGTCTTAGTTTTTTAAGAGTCAGTGCTGTAGTGATGTAATCTTTTCCTGTTGTAAGTGAAAATATCAGTACCTTTGTAATAGAATGTGAAACTATGTGACAGAGTTGTAATAAAAGCAGGTCTTTGGATAATAGATCTGTTCTGAATCTAGTAAAAGGGTTTTTTTGGAACTGAGAGCAACAACGTGTGATTTACTGAGTATTTTCAGTGCTCATTTGCATGGCACTTGGTAGGGGAATGTTCCTTTTTTGAGGCTGAAAATATTTGGCAGCCCTAACATGTTCAGCAGCTCACATGTGGGGAAAGAATACAAAAATAATGTAAAATGGTTAAGGACACATTTAACTGTTTGTAGATGGATATTTGTTTTGTCATATGTACTGTAAGGACGAGAAAAACCCAACAATTTCCAGATTAAAGTTTCCAACCATAAGTTAGAAGCCTAGGGCACCACTACGGCTCTTTCTGTAACTTAGCATGTGACACCAGTTAAATCATGTAAGAACCAATCTATCAAAACACTGAAACATGTGCTTAGCTTTAAACTCAAAATCCTCCTACTGACACCACAGAAGAAGCTTTTGTGTATAAGCACTTCGTTGAGTACAGACAAAGTTTGTAAATGGGTGGTAGCAAGATTCCCTCTTTGACAATGTTATTGTCAAAGTATACCAGCTGCTACTCGTCCAGCCCACGGCCATTTGTCCTGACAGTGTGTTAGCGTTTGTGTCTGGATACATTTTATACCTGGAAATTATTAAGGAAAGTTGGAAATAAAACATTTCTTCCTCTGAATCAAAGAATGGAAAATGAAGTACCTGATCATGATCCCCATTTTTTCTAACTACTTATGCACCAGAATTTAAACTGAAGCATACATAAAAGTTTCATCAAAAAAACCTTTCTCCCTCACCGTAAATGAATTCATTGTCCCTTGTGCAATCTACTCCAACATTCAAAATCTGCATTTAGCTGGAGTACTTACAACATATTGTCTGAGGAACCACCCAGGTCTCTCTCCCTTATCACTGTAAGCTTATTGAAAAAACTGAGTGGCTGAGTCATGTGCTAATCTAAAGTCATCTGGTTAAGTTTTGGAACCCCGATATAATGAATTATGAAAAGCAAACCTCAATACAGGAAGAAAAAAATGAAAAGTTCTTCGTGCCTGTGGGACAGCATTTCAGAACGAATGCTTATCAGCATCAGGTGAACATCTAGCACTGCAAGATAAGACCTGAAAGAAGCCTTATCATATTTGTGCTATTAGAACCATTTCAATTAGTAGGGATGTTTTTGTGAAAAAGGAAGAAAAGTGTCTATCAGAATTTCGCCCAGTAAAATTAATGGAATTTATCTTCTGGCATCATGGCATAATAGCTTCAGTTTTATCAGAAAAGCAGACCAAAAAAAAAAAATTTCTAGTATGTACAGAGTATTCCACTGATTTAGTGGGATTTCTTCTTATGTAGGAGAGTTCAAGTCTTGTTCCAATCTAAGCTAAGTCAGAATGTCAGTGATAAATTCCTAGGTGAAAACAAGGGTTATTTGGTGGAGATCCATGAAATCACAGTTCTTTCTGAGATAGAGCTATACCAGAACCCTGACATTCCCCAGTGATTTTCAGTAATGCATGTTACCTTGCATGGTGGCCACATGATCCAAACCAGAAGTCCCCTAGGGCTAGTGCAGAAGGTTAAAAAAAGCAAAATCCCAAGCAGTAGACTGAAAAAGGCAAAGGGAGGTGCATGAAGAAATGAGAAGTTAAGGACCTGAGCTTATGCCTGATGTGCCAGTCTGAAATAAAACACAAGAAAAGGTAAAACACTACAGAAAACTATTTGAATGAGAACTACTGTTATCTTCCTAATTGCCATTGCTCACTTTCACCTTGTACTAAAAGAGCAGGTGGATTGAGAAATGAGAACGTAATGTCGATGTTTGTGCGTGTACATTGGCTAGCTGGGGAAAGTGGAGTGCTCATTGATTCCTGTGATCCTTTCTCTCAGGAATCTTGGAAAGAAGGGGATGTTTACCTCTTCCAAGGTGGCCAGGGGAAAGTGAGCAGTGAGCATTTTCACAGTTGTGGAAAGAATAGAACCAAATCTGTCTTCTCAAAGGTCATAATTTTATATATGTCACTCAGCTTGAAACAATATGCTATCAATCCTTCATTCCTGCAATGCCCACAGAGATGGAAAGATGACTTTTGTTATGAGGTAGCTGTTTAAAAGCAGTCATGATAAAATTTGTCTTTACTTTGCACTGTTCATTTAATGACTCAAAAATTTCCACTGTAAAAAGCATTTGTATATGAATGTACAAGTAGTAAACAGCACTATCTCAAAGATAACTTCTAGGTCTCTTAGACACTTTGCTGCCCACCCTTGTCAAACTGTAAACCAGCTTCCTGATGAGAGTTGTGCCACAGCTTTTAAAGTCTTGTAGAAAACATACCACAGAGCTACATATATAAGGACTAAGTCTTAATATAGTGGGGGGAATGAGTAAACTCAGTAGAATTTGAGGTTTTCTGAACTTCATTAGCTATTTTTTTAAATTCTTGAGGTTTTGCAAAACTGAAAACCAAATGTCTTCGGAAGACAAAAAAACCCCTCTCCCTCCTACCTTGGCTCAGTCCCCTGGCCCCTGTGAGAAAGGGGAAGGCTCCTTGGCTCCTGCTACCCTGCAAGGCCAGGGCCAGCCAAGTTGGAAGCAGCTTCCATGGCAAAAGGAAAGGCAGCAATGATTATGTTGGCCTTTTCTGCTCTAGTGACAGATTGAGCCTTTTGAAGTCTTCTGAGTTCTGAAACATCAACACCTTTTTCTACCAGAATTTCAAATTGAGACGAGTAAAGTTGATGACTTCCTATGCTATATTTGTTGTTGTTGTTTGGTTTTGTTGGTGGTGTTTTTTTGTTAACATCTATGGTGTTTATCCACCCATACATTTGACAGGGCTCAGTTTCTTGGATTCTCCAGTTAACTGAGCCAAATCCATGCCTCTTTGCATCAGCTGCAGGATCTTTCCACAGATGTTCTGCAAACCCAGTTTGGGCCTCAGTGACAAGGGTATTGATCTTCTTGTTTGACTTCTGAAACACTTCTGCATGTCAGGGCAGGTTCTGTGGACCCACTGCAGGGATCTGCTCTCCTGCTCCACATGCGGCATGGTGTATGAAGGCATGCTGGCTGCTCCTCAGCATGGTGACCCTCTAGTCCAAGGGTTGGGACTAGCTTGTGGAGCTTGCTTGCGGAGATACTTTTCAGTCCTCACACCAAGACCGGGGGTAGCTTAAGAGTGAGATTTCTTGTGTGCCGCTTTCATTAGCCCGATGCAAGGCTCTCTCCATGAGGTGGAGCAAGCCGAAGCAAGCCTACTGCACCTTTTTTGAGACCAAAGGGGATGGTGCATCCTAGGGAGAAAAAGAGGGACCGAGGTGCTGGGCTCACTTGAGAAGCTGCTGACTGACGTCTGGTAAGCACTGTACAAATGGAATGCGGGAGGTGACGGGGCAAGTCTCATTTCTGGGCTGCTGTGTCCTTTAAAAATAGTAATAATAATATATAAAAATGACATGTTTCAGTACGCGGGAACGATCAGTTTTGCCTCACTGGCGGCAGAAGCATCAAGCTCTCAGCCAGCGAGGTTTCGTGAAGTCCCCGGTCGGGCCAGGCCGGGCCGGAGGGGCCGGAGGCGCGCTCCCCGCCCGAGGGGACCGGGCTCGGGAGACCTCGGCGGCGGCGGCTCCCGGTCGCGCTCACGGCCCGCCGCCGGGGCCTGGCGCCGCCTCCTGGGGGCTCCGCCGCACCGGGCGGCCGCGCTCGTCCCCACGCAACCAGTAGCGCTGTGGCGCGCCCAGCCACCTCGGCCAGCCCAGCCCCGCCCCTCTTCGCCGCTCCGCTCCCTGCGGGGAGGCCCCGGCCGCCCGGCCCGCCTCCCGCCCGGCTCCCGCACCGCCCGTGGAGGGCGGTCGGGCGGTCGCGGGGCGGTGCAGGGGAGGGCCCGGGTCCGGGATGGCCTCGCAGGTAGGCGAGCGCCGGCCGCCCGGTGGGGAGGGGGCGGCGGGGGGCGTTATGTCACCACCGCGAAGGGGCGAGCCGAGGGCGCGCCCCGGCGCTGCTGATTGACAGCGGGGCCCGGCCCGCAGCCCATAAAGGCGGCGGCGCGGGGCGCGGGGCCGCGGAGGGACTTGCGACGGCGGCAGGGCACCGCGCTCCGCTCCCCACCTGCCTCGCCCCGGCAGAGCCTCAGCGTGCCGTCGGCTCGCCCCATGCCAGGTGAGGCGCAAGGCAGGAAGGCGCCGTGCCCCGCCGTGAAGCGCCCTCCGCGGGGGAGGGCTACAGCCGCTCTGTGGAACCGGGGGAGGCGGCGGGGGCTGTAGGCAGCCGGACGGGCGCCCCGCGCTGCCGTCCGCCGCCGCTTCTCGGGGTGAGAGATGAAGGGACCCGCCCGCTCCGCCGGGCGCTGCCAGCAGCCGTGCCCACTGCCGTGCCAACGGGGGCTGTTCCGGGCAGGGTCCCACCGGGAAGACGCTGGGTTTGAGAGGTGAAAGAGGCTTCCTGTCGTTTGCCATGATTGGCAGCAGCCGTGGTACCTTGGGGTGATAGATAAATGAGAGTTCTCTGTAGGAAGAAGAAAATCTAGACAGTAGAAGGTGGCATCCCCGAGTCCACGAAAAAAATGTGTGAAGTTAGCGGTGTTGAAGTGATATACTATGGCTGTATCCAGAGAAATTAATGTGTGAGCATTCCTGTGAATGCCATCGGCTCCATTTGCTGTGAGTGCAAATCCATATGGAGATGCTATTCTGTGGCTTACAACTGCGAAGTGCTTCAGGGCAAAAATGGCATCATGTTAAAAGTCACTTTATCCAGCTGTGGTTGGATACAGAGGATTGTAAGAATGAGTAAATGATACATATGTGTATATACAGGAAAGAGAGAAGAGTTCGTATGATGGCACTGGAAAAGATACTGGAAAGTACCCCTAGTACTTGGAACTGACATCTAGTGAGATTCCACTATCCTACAAGGAATTTCAGCTGAACATTGACCTCCAAAGTAAAGATGCAGCTACTAATGTGCTGTATCTCATGTTGTGTCATGTGGTCCCTATACCAGCTACTGAAATATTGCGGGGAAAATAATAGTGAATATTTTCTGTATGTCTTTCCTTTTTTGTTATTAAGGACATTTATATGAAAGGGAGCTTTATTGTCCAGAGTTCTTCTTCTCTTGACTTGATGTCGTGTTTTACTTCTGGAATCAAGAACCCCAGAATAAGAATCAGGCAAGATAGAAATTCTAATTTTGTATGTATAGTTGCTTATACATATAAGCTCTGTTTATGGCATTTCATGAGGTAAATTAAAATATTTGTGGTTGATAAATTTTATTTCCCTAATACTTAAAACTTTTTCATTTATTCATAGGAGTTATGCTGCAGAGGAGTGGGCTGTTGTGGCTTGCTGTCTTGATAACCCTGTGGGTTTCCTCAAATGCTCAGGGTAAGTTCTGACACTTGTTACCTAGATACAGAATAACTCTCAAAGCTAAAAGCTGGTGTAAAACATTGGCTTAACTGAGCTACAGTGGGCAAAGTAATCATATATGTTTCTTTAGAAGTGCCTGGAATAGTGTGTAATATATATATATAATAGTGCTAGGTGTGGTTTGGTAGATACATCTTACTACTGCTGAATGAAGATTCCCCAGAAAATACCAAAAATTTGCTTGCTTTAGAAATGTTTGATCAAAATGTATATAATCTCACAAATAATTGCTATTATACTTTGCAGTGGAGATGTACGGTGAAAGTAACATAGAATCACTGACTGGGGTGAGCATTTGAAAAAGACAGAGGTAGTGAAATAGAGCTCTACAGATCAAATATAAGTAGAATGTAAATTGGCACGGTTCCAGACCCTCATTTACAGCGGACTTCTTGGCCTGAATCTTTAACAAGCAACTCTCTTGCTTCCTGTTGTCATGTGGCCACATGGCTTCTCATAGTGTGATTTTTATTAGTTGACAGTCAAAAGATAGAAATTGGCACAACTTCCTTATCCGTTCATTTATATTTATAGCATTTTATGAATACATTCATGCATAGACATATACATGATATACAGCATGCATGTGTATATATACAAGTAGGTATTATATAGTGCTATAAAATATATAGCCCTATATTTAATTATATAATCAAACATTTATACTTAACACACATAGGAGAGAGCTGTCATGTAATTGAGAATGTCAGGTGGAAAATATGATTCATTTGCATGCCAGCAGAAACAGTTCTGTTTGTGAATGTAATTGGTTTACTCTGCTGATCTTTACTTCTGTCATGTAATTGCAGTTACTAAGTGTAGTTTCTCATAAGACTTTTTTTTGTAGCTGCATTGTCACATGCTGTTAACTTTTTCAGATGGTGACAAGGAAGAGGAGACTACCTTTGATTTACTTCAAATCAGTAACATAAACCGAAAGACAGTTGGAGCAAAATTGTTTCGGGGTCCAGACCCCACTATCCCAGCATACCGTTTCATTCGATTTGACCATATACCTCCATGTAAACCAGAGAAACTAAAAAAGATTGTCAAACTCATACGTCAGAATGAGGGTTTTATCCTTTCGGCCACCTTGAGACAGGACAGGCAATCTAGAGGTACTATCCTTGCTTTAGAGGGTCCTGGCATCAGTGAGAGGCAGTTTGAGATTATTTCCAATGGGCGGGCCAACACCCTGGACCTTATCTATTGGGTGGATGGCTTCCAGAACGTGATTTCCCTGGAAGATGTGGACCTTGCTGACTCACAGTGGAAGAACCTCACCGTGCAAATAACAGGGGAGAACTACAACCTCTATGTTGGCTGTGACCTTATTGACAGCTTCATCCTGGAGGAGCCTTTCTATGAGCAGCTGAAAGCAGAGAACAGCAGAATGTATGTGGCAAAAGGGTCCATTCGGGAGAATCATTTCAGGGTAGGTTACTCAGAGAAGGCTTGGCTTGCTGGTGAGGTACAAAAGTAACTGCACATAGTTTGAGAAGATGCAATGGGTGCAGTTTTGTTCTCCCAATATCTCTTGGATTTGAGGTTGTTTCCAGTGTTGCCAAGCAAAATTTCCCAAGTGTGCTTTTATTCATTGCTGGATCTGTGCTGTATGAATTTGGGGCTCCAGAAAGCAGAGTAAAGTCTAGGTCCAGGAAAAGTGCACAAAGCCAGTTTATGCAACCATCTACTTTTCCAGATGTAAGACTTCTAAACATGTCACATTTTTGTGGTGACTTGTATAATTCTTTGGAAATTTCTCAAAGAACTATTTTTTTCTATTGAAATGCATCCATTCAAGACATAAAGGCCTATGAATATTAAAATTTTATTTCAGAAAAAGAAGGAAAAAAATTATTGGAGCTGAAGCATGTGGTGTTGGTCCATCTGCTAACAGGATATCTTAGTTTGCCATTCTGAATAATCTTTTTTTCAATTAAAAAAATATGAAAAAAGAAAATATTTTGCTCACTCTTGTAAATAAGAGTGTTTTATTATTTTTTAAAACATCTATTGTTTCTCTTTTGTTTTGAAATGAAGCAATTACAAACTTTCTGGTTTTTCTATAAAATTAAAATCACCTCCTGCCTCATAGGGATGTAATCTGGCCCAAGTGCTTTAAGGATGGCTTCTTTTCCCTCTTGGCAGAAATCAAACTTGAAGTCATGGCTTACAAAATTTCAAAGAGCCTTTTCTTTCTCATCCTGTTGTGCCACCTAGTTGTCAGACAGAGCATGACATGCTGGAGTGTGGTTCCATGGGATGCCTAATTTTGGTAGGGAAGCCAAAAGTTCTTGCCCACAGCCTCTGCATTCTTGCCTTTATGACTAAGTTCATCCATTAGCTGTGCTCATAGAACTGGTTCTGGAGTTGTACTGTTAAGTGGGTCACCGAAATAATTTCTTTTTAAATTTTTTTTTTTTTCTTCTTTGAGCTGGTTTTAAGTGAAACAGATACCAATATGGTTTTATAGTGCTGTCTCAGGGTGGTGTCATCATGACTGGGGAGGCAGCAAAAGTATGGTGCATGGGAATGCCTGGCAAAGGATGGAAGTGGGATGGGGCAGGAACTTGAAAAGTTGACTTTGACGTTATGATTAATGTCTTGTAGAACTACAGTCTAAATGCACTTTGAAAATGGAAAGTAGAGCTCATAGCTGATTATTAACTTTTACTATAATTTATTTCAAAACATGCCTAATTTTGTTGCTTATAGTTTTGAAATTGTATATAACAAAACTATAAACACTTTTTTCCTGTTTGTCAGGTTTATTGTCTTGTAGATTGGTTTTTTTACATATTTAAGGGCTGAATCCAGTCAGTGTCATGGAAGTGAGAGAAATCAATTATTAGTTATTCTCAAATTGATCTAACTGCTTCTAATTATTTTTTATTATTGTTACAGGGTCTTTTGCAGAATATTCAGTTAATTTTTGATACTTCAATAGAGGATGTTCTGCGTAAAAAAGGATGCCAGAGAAGCCAATCAAGTAAGGCTTTTTTACTTCATTAATACCATTGAGTTGACTCTGAAAAGGACAAATGTCAATGGTGACATATTATTCTAAACCCATGCAACAGATCCCTTTGAAATGTCAAAGAAAACAAGTTTTGATTTTGGTGGTAATAAGATTTTTTTTTTAGCTATCTTGAGATATTATTTCTACTCTCTAGTCCACTCTATTTTAGTTCTTATTGCTTAGGTTTATAACTCCTAGCCTCTGTGTTTAAGTTGGGAGAAAAGCTAACAAGCAGGAAATTAATTGAAATAGAAGGAAAACTGCATTTGTATGAAAATATCTACATTATTCCATGAGACGTCTGTGATATTTTGAGCACAAGACTGGTAATGTTGCTTCTGAATTCTACTCCTGACTCTCAATGAGCCCATGAATGAGTCTGTAAGTCTTAAAGACACTGAATTCCTCATCAGTAAGTTTGTTGACTGAAAGAGGCTTTGGGTTTGAATACCAAAGTGTTGTTAAGCAAAATAACCCTAGGGAAATAAGAAAAAAACCTAAGAGGTATGGAAGGCATGTATGTGGCAGGCTGACATGTGTTCTTGTTACTCTAGATCATGCTGCCCTCACTGGGAGTGGAGCCCTCTCTGTGTGGGAGTATATTGGATTCATCATGAGAGTATAGAAAATTTGTCAAGTATGTACTAAGCTTCTGTACTGAAGCTCATGGGAGATGCTGGCTATTTTACTTTGCCTGGCAAAATATTTTACTTTAACTGGCAAGAGCTCAGTAAAGAATCAGAGACAAGAACAGAGTCTAGCAGAGGAATGTGGTGGGTGAACAAGGCAGTCAGGACTTGAGGGCTTTGTTTGAAACTCCTGCTATCTGAAATGCCATTATTTCTGTCATTTCACTACAGTGAATGACACAGAATAAATCAGTTAAGCAGACTTTACTCAATTTTTTTCCTTGTTTATGCAAAACCCAGAAATTAAGTGGTAGCATGAATATATATGTATGTATATATCTATATAGGGGTGCATATATATGTATATGCACAAAAAAAAAAATAATCTGAACTCACTAGTCTGTTTTTGAACCTTGATGAAGGATTTTGGTTGGTTAATGCATAAGTTCCAAAGGTGTTCCCTGGCACTGGTGCAGGATGTCAGACACAAGTGTAATGATGTGTTAGAGATGAGTCATGTATGCTAGAATGGAAATGGCCTTAGATGGCACGGCCAAGAAGACATGCCCTCATTTGTTTGTTGTCATTTCTCCCAGTCAAGCTGGTCTAGGTTTTGTTTTATCCTTCCTGGGGAGTGTTTAGCAAGTAGTTCAATTCACGTTATTTTTACTTTTCAACATCAAGAGAACAGTACAAGATGGAAGTTACTTTTGTTACAACAGAAGAGGTCTACTAGCATGCTGTGGCTTGTGGCCATCAAAATTACTTGAGAGGCTTGTTACATGCATGGCTGATTTTTTCTAGCATTGCCTATCCAGCCTAATTACTACAGCTGAAAAGCAACAGCTGATATGGTACTGACTACAAGGTACACATTTTCCCATTTTGATGTTCCACTCATTGAGCTGAGGTACAGGCACTAAGATGCCATATTTATGTGTTAGTGTCCTGTAACAACATGGCTGATGTTACCAGTGAAGTACCCTCATCTCTGAGAACACAAAAAAACTGCTACTTTTTCAGACACAGGACTGTGTTTTCCTACTCTATCTTTAGTCCAAGTATGAGAATGTGAGGTATGGTGCAGTGGTAGCTTGGGATTGCTGTTGGGTTGAGGGTCAAAGGTATCTCTGCATAATGGTGGATGCAGATACTTTAGGCAAGACTTAGACACAGTGCTGGGTAGGAGAGATGACAAAAAACATGCTTAAATAGGCATATCAATAAAATCCTTCCTTCAGTAAGATCAATAGAATGACATTTGCATATGTGAAAGGATGCACATTCTACTCTTCTGGTTTCTCATTTTAAAGGTAATCATGTGGTCCTTAGGAAATTAGCAGGAAGCCAGCAGCAGAGAGCTGATTTCCCAGTGATCCCCAGGCATCTTCTTTCAGTCACTGCCAAGTACCAGTAGGAAGTGTGGCTTTAGTTCTTCTAACATAGTTTTGGTTTACGTTTCCTGCTGAGATTGCAGCTTTATTAATGTCCTCAGAATGTTCCGGTCAAGGCACACTCCATGTTGGCTTGAAAAATATGAAATTAATGACCTGAGAAGTGCTATGGGGGAATCTGAGAAACCTAGTGTTTCAATGTGGTAGGAAAATTGCATTCTTTCCAGGGAATCAAAAAGCAGCTGAAGTAAACAGTTATGACATAGAGAGTTCTGATCTTCTATGTGGTATATCAGTTTTCTCCCATCCTGTAAATGAAGCTGGACAATTACTTCAACTCAGGGATATTGTGAACAGTTTTCTTGAACTTGGCTAGTGGCAGATACTTCATAGCTAATTTAAAAGCACATCAAGCCAACCTTTTTAAGTATGGATGAGAAGTAATTATTTAATGTCATCTTAGGGATAGGTTCTTTTTCTTTTATTTTTAGCTTTCTAAATGAATGAAGAGTACTTTGCTCCCATTTTTATTGATTGTACATTTAAATTTAACTCTTTACATTTTATAGTCCAGCATCAAATCAAACCCTCAAAAGTTTTGAAGCATTGCCACATTCTGTGCCTTGTCAACAGTGAATAGTATTGGGATATTTTGAAGCATATGTTTTATGGAACGCGTTCTTGTGCTGACTTCTTTTTAAATTGCTGTAGCCTTTGCTTCTCCTTTCTGTTTGGTAATCTTGAGTTATTGCAACATTGGTAAATCTGGTAAACAAGTCTTTACTGAGAGACAGGACAGTATGGACTTCTGTATAGCTGATACCAAATTTGGGTGCACCTGATACCAAATTTCAGTGTACCATGGAGTCCTTAGAGAAGGCTTCCATGGAACCTGTAAGTTATTTACCTGATTTAAATGCTTAACAAAACAGACTGTTTTATTTAGTTGTCTAAGTTATTTTTTGATTAGTTATGGATGATGCTTTCTGTTACCTTTTTTTCAAGAATTTGCTAAAGATGGGGAGGTCCTTTAAACGGATTAGAATATGTCTTTCATTCTCTCTAAAGCCTGAAAAGTTCTATTTTAATTACGATCTGCCTGGTGAAGGAGTGTTTGGAGTGACAAATAAGATATTCAGCCTGATCTTAGCTTGACCTCTGTTTCACTTCAGAATTAAGCTATCATTATAACAGCTCCTCTGAGTTTAAGACCAGGCAGTGCAACATAGAGCAGCCCAGAGTTTCACATAGGTTACATAATGGTCTGAATTTGATTCAAGTAACCATTAAATTTATGGGTAGAACAAGGACAATGACTTTCTGCAAGGAAACTCTTCTTCCTGCCTCTTTCTCAGCATTGGGAAAATGTGATAGGTTATGAAGAAATCTGTAACCTTTCATGGCTCAGAGTGGATAAAATGGGTTTGCTTTTTTGATACCTTGTCCTTTTGTTATGCCTTCTTCATAAATTAGTGTGCTGCAGTGCCAACAATGTTTTCAAGTGAGGGCCATGTGAGAGACAGCTTGGCTCTTAATTTTGAAAAAGGAAAGCCTATAATTGGACCCAGCTGACATCTAACCCCTCTCTTTTATTCATGGGTATAATCTAGCCAGAAGCTGTGCCAAATAGATGTGTTTAAACCCTACCCACGGGTGCCAGTCTGTGATTTCTGCAGGAATCTGTAATCTCTGGAAGAACTCTGTATATGTTTCTTTTCTCTTTCCCTTTCTTGCTACCAGCTGAAGTGAACACCATCAATGAGAGCACTGAAATCCTTCACTTGAGCCCTGCTGTCACAACTGAGTACGTGGGTGAGAAACCAGAGAAGAAGGCTGAGTTCTGTGACCGCTCCTGTGAAGAGCTGGGGACAATGTTCACGGAGCTCACCGGCCTGCGCATTGTGGTGAACAATTTAGCCGATAATCTCCAAAAAGTGGTAAGTACAAGTAAGCCCAGAGACCTGCAAGAGGTCTGCTGTGCTGTGCTCTTTCCTTTGTTGTTTTACACTAGAGGCAGTTGATAGAGATTTCTGTACGTACATGTGTGTACCTGTTGGCATAGCTACATAATGTAGAGACGACCTACATTTTCAAAGTGACTAGTTAGGAAGTTATGAAGACTTGACTTTCACAGACTGTGTTTAAAAGAACACATACGCAGGCACTTGTACACAGAAGACATCGATCCTCTTAAAGGTTATGGCATGTTTGGAAATTGAAAACTAGCAAACCCAACCATGCTGGTGTACTTTTAAAGCACCTATGAATACATCAGCACAGGACTACACAGTCTACCTAAGGAAATGTTTGGGATTTGCATAGTTCAGGTATGATGGTGACACTTTACTGAAGCCTGCTCCTTCTTTTTCTGAATCAGTAAATTCTTTCTCGAGGGAGTTTGATACTATGTCATATGTCTCAGGACTACAATCTTCCAATCTAAAGATGAGCAGTACTAGGGGAAAGCAAAACTGTTAAGAACAGATTGCCCTTAATTTGTGACTGTGTTTGTGCTATTACTTCACAGATTGCTATGCAGTATTGTGTGCCTGAGATCATCTTCTTTATATACATAAATATGTAAAAATACACCTTTTAATGAAAGAATTAAGTAGTGTCTCAGTTTTGCATATTTAAAAGTGGCTTGTCTACAAATTATGCCATTTGTTTTCATTTACTTCATGTTCTAGTCTGAAGAGAACCAAATAATGTGGGAATTGATTGGGCCTAACAAAACACTGAAGAACCAGTCAGTTTGCTGGCAGGATGGCCGTGTCTTCGCAGATAACGAAAGCTGGATTGTAGATAGCTGCACTAAGTGCACGTGCCAGGTAAAGTTTTGGAAACATTCTTTTTCTTTGCAGAAATGGATAGGGTGTTTAATCCAGTCCAAGAGTCCAGGTCAGGTGTCATTTACTCAAAGCTTGTTCCAGACTTACTGATATTCATAAAAAAGTAGTCCCCATATCCATGACAGTTAGAACACGTGAAGGAATTTTCACACGTGAAACTTCTGCAGATGCCCACCTTCATTTGCCTCTGTATGTGAGCCTAAGTTAGTAAGCTGATTTCTTTGCCTGTAGGATTCTAAAGTTGTGTGCCATCAAATCACCTGCCCAGCAGTCTCCTGTGCTGATCCCTCTTTTGTTGAAGGTGAATGCTGCCCAGTCTGCTCTCACTGTGAGTATTCAGCCAAAGAGAAAGATACTCTTTGCCAATATATAAAATCACTACTAGTGCATTGAAAAAGTCAAAACAAGTAAGGGGTAAAGGCAGCTAAGATCAAATACAGAACTTAAATGTATACAAAGATCGTGTGAAGTAACTTGTCTGCTTGAAGTTACCTTCAGGAGGAGGAGGTGGTCTTTCTTTGGTAATTATATTGGTTGCTTAGAAATGAACTGATATTCTGCCTAGCTAAATTGTATAATAAAGGTTAGACGCATGCTCCTCCCTGGTCATGTTTTCCAAGGCTGGACATTCTGATTTTTGCTGGTTTGCAATAGCACTGTGCACTAGTGTTTCTTTTCCCTGCTGCCTGGTTAAAATAGACTAACATAGGTTAGGATGTCTTGTCTCCTTGCAGAGGATGTTTTAAGTTCCAGATCAAAAGTTTCATGCAGTTTGATGCACTATTTATTAAGAGTGCAAGTTATTTTTCCTCTCTATTATTTCTTCTCTGTCATATATCCTCTTTTGGTGTAATGCTTTACTTAGGAACCTTGAGAATCTGTTCCATGCTTAAGACAGCATTGCAGGCTGTGAACTAAACTTTGAAGTGACAATAGTTTTAATAATTTCAATGATTGACTTCAGTATGGGTTCAGTACACCACTTTGTACTGGATGGATAATTCTAATACAGAAGAACATTGTTGCTTATATGTTCTAAATAAAAGTGCATTGGAATATACTCAGATTTTATTTTTTTTTTTGCCTGTTCAGGGCCTAGAGCATATTCACACAATACACTCTTGATCATGTTTACTGTTATGTTGTGTTCAGAGGTGGGGCCACATATCATCATACTGACCTATATTCTGAAGTCAAAGGCAGTTGGGACTTGAGTTTTTGGCTCAGTTCAAAGGCAGTTGGGACTCGAGTTTTTGGCTCAGTTCATTCTAGAGATAAGATGTTGTTCTTCCTCCAAAGTTCAGTGCCTCATGCAAACACTCTGTATGCAAGTTAATGAAGATCCAGGATTCTTATCTGGGCTAGCCTCTCATTATATTAAGCCTTAATTCTCTAACTTCAATGACCATAATTCTCTAACTTCAATGGCAGCTTGGGAAAGCAAAATTAAAAAAAGAGAAATCTAAAGGACAAAGTATGTGTTCTACAGAAAGAGAAGTGAAAAGTCTTCTGAGCAGGATAATAGATTGACTTTCAGTGCTAAACATTTTTCACACCTTTGGTTCTGCAGCTGATGACAGTGAAGAAGGCTGGTCACCGTGGTCAGACTGGACAAAGTGCTCAGTTACTTGTGGCTCTGGGACTCAGATGCGAGGAAGGTCATGTGATGTCACCAGGAGTGCCTGTACAGGTCCACACATCCAGACAAGGATGTGCAGCTTTAAGAAATGTGACCACCGCAGTAAGTAATAAAATTTTGCCCTTTAAAAAAGTTTCTTTGGACATGTTTAATCAAAACCAAGCTCAGTCTGGATTTCTTATGAACCCGTTCTAGTCAGGACAGTATGTATTTGAGCACCCATATATGCACAGTCTTTGTCATCTTCCCCCTTTCAAATATTTCTCCTTTTCCTGACAGTTCAATAGGTATGTGCATTCCAGGCTCAGGTCTGTTAAACAAAAGGACAGATATTTCCTTTATATGAACTGGAGTCTCCTGTTTGAGGCCAGTTTGGACATAATACTCAGTTCATAATCATAGAATCACAGAATGTCTTTGGTTAGAAGAGACCTACAGGATCATCTAGTCCAACCTTTGACCCAAGACTGCAATCTAATAATAATAAATAATCATGATACTTCGGACCGCATTTTGATCTATCATTCATTCATGCTTATTGGCCCATTCCATTAGCTTAGTAGCATTTAGGAATATAGTAATCGTAGAAGACTTGCTAAGTATCAAGCTGCTTTTCCATTTAAGGCACTTAAAAGGATCCAGAACTGTAATTAATACTATTGTAGGTAGCTGCTATATCCAGGCTACAATAGCACCTAAGGCTATTGCTGAAGTTGCTAGATGTTTAAAATGCACATTTGGACAAGTCCTTGTTTAATTTCATTTAGTTATTTCTAACTAAACATCCATGTTAGTCATATGTTGGTCACCGAGATTCTTAAGAATGCTGTACCTGAATGCCTGAGCTGACATGCTGGGCTTTGCAAGTGACAGTGATAGGAAAGATCTGGGACATTCATCAGATATAGTGAGAGGTTATTAGGTTAGTTTCACAAGTGAGTTCGTATCACTGCTGCAGGTGGACAATTCCCTTGAGTTTTGCTCTATTCTCTGACAGTACGTCAGGATGGTGGCTGGAGTCACTGGTCTCCCTGGTCGTCCTGTTCAGTTACCTGTGGAATAGGAAACATCACCCGCATCCGCCTCTGCAATTCCCCTATCCCCCAGATGGGTGGGAAAAACTGTGTGGGAAATGGACGTGAAACAGAGAAGTGTGAGAA
The DNA here is from genome assembly GCA_024611175.1 of Megaceryle torquata. NCBI lineage: Eukaryota > Metazoa > Chordata > Aves > Coraciiformes > Cerylidae > Megaceryle > Megaceryle torquata. The sequence goes on along the minus strand of JANIJG010026262.1, from coordinate 13,353 downwards.
GGCTCCATGCCCAGGTATGTCTGTGGTCTTGAATCCAAGGTGACACAGTAATATTCCAGATGAATATCTTGTCTTTATTCAGATATTACATTGCAATGCATTTCAATGATGGAAAATATAATTTGTAGTTTAAGGGTTAAAATAACACACAAGGGTGCTTTTAAAATGAAGACAACAGTTGGGGGGTTTGTAAACCTCCCAGGTTATGAAGAGTTTGAGGAATTTTAATTTTATAACTTTGTGATTTATCTCTGCATATCAAAAACATAAACACTTTTTATATAAAAGGAAGCTGACACTGTACGTGTTAGGAACAGACATACAGTCCCCCCAACAGCCAGGTTCATTTGAAAGTACGCATACATATTTTGCACATATTCAACACATTTAATTGTTACTATAATTCTGTCTATGCTTTTTAAGCCTTTTAGAGACCATTGATTCCACTTCACTTTCCTTTCATATATTTTTTCCTCCTTTTTTTCCCTTTGTATATCTCTTTTTCATTCCCTCCTCTGTTCAGCCTTCTCCTTCCACTTACAGGATATATAAGCCTGAGTCTGATGTCAAGCTTCTAACCCATATAACTTAAATACCTATACACATGCCATCTTTTTATCTACCTGTGCATATAAAGTTAGTGAAAAGGTTATTTATTTAAGGACATACACTAATGCCCTTACTTTTTTTTTGAACAGAGTTTTTCAAGAAAATTCAGGATTGTTGACATCAAGTTCAGTAGAGTTCTATCATTATGAAACACACCGCAGAATCATTGAAGCGTTATTTACACTGAGTCATGCAACACTTCTGAACATACGCTGATGAATAGATTACAAAACAAGAATAATAGCTGCAATCTTACTGAGCATACTGTTGCCATAAAAAAAAAAAAAAAAAAGCCATATAGCTCAGGTTTGGGTCAGCAGAAATTTGTATCCTGCAGTCACACCCTGCTTGCTGTACAAAATTAAAGCTTAGTCAGGAGCTTTGAAGGGATGATACTTGTTCTGATGAACTTAAATTAAAACACACCATTCCAGTGGGCACGGCGTGTTGTTTTGAATTATTGGCCAAAAAATGCCTATAAAGCAGTTGGGTATTTTTTTATTTCTTCCTTTGTTTCTGAAATATTGCTGTCTCAGTGTAAGGCTTTGCCAGCATCTTTCTTCCTATGTGCAGAATGAGAAGCTGCCTCCAGTCAGGGATCTAAAGAAAGGGTTATTGTCATTGGCAGCAAATGTTGTCCCCAGTATCTTGTCTGTGATGCTCTTCTGCTCTTTTTTGCATATCCCAGTGAATGGCCGATGGGGTCCTTGGTCTCCGTGGTCTGCCTGCACTGTTACCTGTGGAGGAGGACTTCGTGAGAGGTCTCGCCTCTGTAACAGTCCAGAGCCACAGTATGGAGGAAAGCCATGTGTGGGAGATACCAGGCAACATGATATGTGCAATAAGAAGGATTGCCCAATTGGTTGGTATTCAGCTATTCTTTATTCAGTTTGAGTAACTATAATTGCTGTTGCTTCTTTAATGGGCAATTATTAATTGACACTACAGAAATCTGCTAAAGATACTTTTGTTTCAGGAAAGCACATTTAACTATTTTTGGTGCTGTTTAGATCAGTGGGATTTTCTATGTATTCTTAATATTGACTTCTCTTGAACAAGGATGCACCTCTTAAACAGGGCTTCAGTATGCTGTAATGTTTTCAAATGGGTGTAGCATTCTGTAATATTTTCATATGAAATCAATAGTCTATTAAATACATTTAATAATGCTAATTTTAAGGGGTTTATATGAATCTGTTGTATCAGATGTCATTTATGCTAATGAACAGAGAATAGCTGTTTCTTAAATGAGGTTTTACTTGCCTTTTATGCTCCTTATTTAATTTACACTTTTATGTGTCTCTGCCAGACGGGTGTTTGTCAAATCCTTGTTTCCCTGGAGCAGAATGCAACAGTTACCCAGATGGGTCTTGGTCATGTGGGCCATGTCCAGCAGGTTACCTTGGCAATGGTACTGTCTGTGAGGATCTTGATGAGGTATTGACTTTGTTTTCATTAACATCAGGAAATCACTGTGTAACTTTTGTTATTTGGGAATTACATAGCCAATTAATTGTTTTTATTTTCTTTCTTTCCCTGCAGTGTATAGCTGTGTCAGATGTTTGCTTTAAGGTGAATCAGGTCCATCGCTGTGTGAACACAAATCCAGGATTCCACTGCTTGCCATGTCCTCCACGCTATAAAGGAAGTCAGCCCTATGGGGTAGGGCTGGAAGTTGCCAAGACAGAGAAGCAAGTAAGTGATGTCAAAGATAAATTAATGGCTTTGAAACTGAGTAATTCTCACCTGAACCTATTGTGAATGAAAACATGTGATAAACTTGGGTATCAAAGATAACCTGAAACAGGTAACTGCTGTTCCAGGATGTTTTTAGTTCAAGTAACAAACCACTGAATTTGGTGTGGGGTTTTTTTAAGGGTTTTATTTTCTCCAGGCATCTGCCCAATAGCATTACTTGAGTGTAAAATGCCAGGAACAAGTAGTTCCCTGCTTTGGAGCCTTTCTCTGAGGTATATGTACCTACTCTGAGGATTGGATACTGAAGAATCAGGATCATTCTCTCCACAAATACAATGCTGTTAATGTGAATGTCATCAGACATGTGTCTGAAGTTCTCACTCCCAAAATTCCACTGGGCCAACATATACAAGTGGTGAAGGACAGAAGGAAGTGAACATTACATTGAAGACTACAGATTGAAACAGAAGACAAAACTGTTAAAGTGGATGTCGTGGGATGCCTTCTCTTAGTTGCTGTAGAATCAATCTGTGGTTCATTCAACATGTGAAGGAACTATAAATGTAAAATGTCTCTGTAAGATTCTCAGTTACTGTTAATGAAAATAATAACAGAATGTTAAGGGTTGGAAGGGACCTCAAAAGATCATCTAGTCCAACCCCTCCGACAGAGCAGGAACACTTAGATTAGGTCACACAAGAATGCATCCAGGTGGGTTTTCAATGTCTCCAGAGAAGGAGACTCCTCAACCTCCCTGGGCAGCCTGTCTCGGTGTTCTGTCTAATAACTACAATTAAAACAAAGTTCCTGTCTTTAGGCATCTAAATAACTCGCCTGATTTTGACAAAGTTGAGATGTACACAGCTGGCTGTGACTATCATCAGGTTACAGTGAATATGGTCTGTCTGTTACAGGTCTGTGAACCTGAGAATCCATGCAAGGACAAGACACACAGCTGCCATAAGTCTGCAGAGTGCATCTATCTGGGCCATTTCAGTGATCCTATGTACAAATGTGAATGTAGGACAGGTTATGCTGGTGATGGACGCATCTGTGGTGAGGATTCAGATTTGGATGGTTGGCCTAATAATAACTTGGTCTGTGCTGCTAATGCAACTTACCATTGTGTGAAGGTAAGAAAAAAAAAAATGTTGATAAAAATGCCACACCATAACCAAATTTTCTTTTTTCCTCCTCTTTTTTTTTCCTCCTCTTTTTTTTTCCTCCTCTTTTTTTTTTCTCCTCTTTTTTTTTCCTCCTCTTTTTTTTTTTTTCCTTTTTTTTTTTTCTCC
>JANIJG010026261.1:79021-102059 GCA_024611175.1 Megaceryle torquata | reverse complement strand
TCTTCTCCTTTCATGCTATTCTGTTCCATTCCATTCTATCCCATTCTGTTCTGTTCTTATTCTATTCTATCCTGTTTTAACCTTCCCTGTCAGGGGGGAGCTTTTAAGAGAATGAGGAGAGAAGGATCCATTCCCAGTCATATACCAGTAAGTTTGGCTGCCTTAATCTCTTGCAGCCATTGCGGTAGTTATGTTTGCATATGTACTTTAATCCAACAATTGCAAATTTTCTTGGCATCAATGACAAAGCAAGAAAGAAAGAAAGGAAGAAGTTTTTTTAAAGTTCAGGAAATTCTTCCTGTGTGTGTGCTGATGCTCAAGCTATGTCACCAAGTTCGGGTCAGTGAAGGGTGTGATGGAAGCTGGACCCAGGTGGCAGATCTCTCCAGTCAGTTTGAATCTCCCAGACAAAACAGTTCTGCTGTTGGCTTGCTCTCCAGCTACAGAAACCCATGCAGGCAGTGTTGGGGAGTTGTGTGAACTATTTTGTACGTGGATTTGACCAATGAAAACATGTAATTGAGACCTGGCATTTTTCATTCCTTTTTTAAAAGACATGCCACTAGGATTTGTTCTCTGCTTTGTTTTTAAATAGCATCCATTGTAACTGTCTGTTCTCACTATTCCCTGAGCATAAACCAAATGAAACCAGAAATATGTTAAAGCGTGTTGAAAATTGCTCTAGCATAGCCTCAGCCTTGCTTTCCAGTTTCTTCTTCCCATGACTGTGTGAAAAAATTCTCAAAAGTTAATCTTTGCCTCAGCTCCCTCCTCCCCTCCCTTCTTCCAAATATTCTAGATTTAAATATGAATCTTTGTTTGAAGTTTCTAAAGCTTTCAGTTAATTTGCATGCTTTTCACTGTCATATTTTGTTTCGGCACATGGTTTCAATGGGTGGTCCTGGAAGAGTAGCAGTGGTTCTGCAAGGCAGGAGACCATCTCCCCTCCCAAAAAAGCATCCCCATATGCCTTTTGTTAGAAGTTTTTGACTGAATTCTGCAGGCTGTTTTCAGGAGTTGTCCCAACAACTATGCAAACTTTTTGTTGCTTCCATGGATGATGTTGATAAGGTTGATGCTGTCATTAGTTGTAATGCCTTTTATCTCCCAGAGGAAACAGAAGTGTTAATGAGGATTAGCATATTTGTCAGTTTGTCACTAGTTTTAATTTCTCTGAGTCTTTCATTCATTGTCGCCACTATTTTTCAGCCTCTAGGGTAGTATTGAAATTATTTGTGAATCCTTAAAGCCTGTTGAGTTGTGGTGTGATTGATCATTTGTCTGAAAATTTGTATTAAAAATGTATTGCCTATCGGAGGGGTGTCAGCAGCATACTTATGATTTACTATTTTCTAGCACTGGAAGCAGGAATGGCTTTTAATATCTTGTATGCCTTGCCAGGTGAAATGGTATATTGTCAACACAAAGAGTTTGGGAGTAAAGTGAACATAAAAATTTTCCATTAACGAAATTCTGTGAATATTGGCAAACAGCAAACGTAGCTGAATAATACTCAGATTGGATTGTAAATAAAACTAAGAAAGCAATAAGGCAGTATATAACTCCTGAAGAAGAACATGATAATTCTCTTCCTTTTTTTGCCACTACTTTATCTTCTTGCTGCCAGTTTTCAGCACCAATCAGAATTACTGGGGTTATTTCAAAGTGTGTGTCTGAGTTACTGGGTTTTGGAAAACATAAATCTGAACAGCTCTGCTCCCACTTCTGACTTACTCTGCACATAAAAGGCAGCTTTTTCTCAGGAAACAATTTAAAAGGAACATCAGTCGCCTGGTGCAGGTAGAGTTGAGAAGTTTTGAGAAGCAGAGCTGGTACCCAGAGCAGGGTGGTGGTGCGAAGGGGAGGAAGGACTCAGCCAGGGGTCAGAATCTGCCTCCACAGCTGCCAGTGGCAAGATCTCTGTTGGCTGGGTCAAGACTTCACTCAGTGTATTTAGGAAACACTGACATGAAGCTACAGGTGAACCAGCCCTGCATGGGACTTTTGCACAGTGCACTTAAAAAAACCCCAAACAAACAAAACCAAACAAACAAAAAACCCCAACAAACAAATGCCAAACAAACAGAAAAAGACCAAAATGCAGCCAAAACATTCTTTCCAGTGGCAGAGCACAGTTTGCCTTTTGGAACAGGACAGGGAGTTCTGATTTTCAGCCCATTTAAATTTGTACCCCTGAGGGCACAGGAGAAGATTGGAGGAGAGACAAAAGCAACTGAAACAGCTTAGTGTGCTCTCCCACTCCACTTGTAATGATTTCTTCCATCACATTCTGCCTAAGCCATCACACTAAGCATTTTATCTGAATGTACAGTATTCTTCTATCCCTGCAAATATTTGTTTAGAGAAAAATGTCTTAATTTCTCTAAGGGAGGAAAAAAAACCCAAACCCTGAACAACTAAACCAGTAAAATCTATGAGACTTCACATAAATCTTTTCTTTTGCAGAGTGGGTGGCGGTGTGGATGGGGAAAGAGGGTAAGTCAGAAGGAGAGAGCAATTCCTCCCTCCTCAGAGTGTCTGCAGGGGTAGCAGCTCCGCAGCGGGAGGCTGTGCAGTGCTCAGGGTTCTGGGATTGAGCACATGGTGTGTGTCTTGAGTGACTGTCAGTGGTGACGCTCAGCCCCAGTGGAAAGGAGCTTAGGCTGGCTGTCTCCCCTTTGGAGAACCGGCACAGCCAGAGCCTCCCTCCGGTATTTTATCGGTGCTTGCATGAGGAGTGCCAGCTTACGCTGTGTAACAACACGTGCACTAGCTCGCTTCTCTTTCCCCTTTAAGTCAAGGAGAATCAGCTCTCGGCGCGTCGATGGCACACTGTGATTACAGCCAATGCAGTCGCTAACATCTTCCAGATGTTTTATAGGCCCTTGCATTAGCTTCTCAATGAAAATTCCTTTCTTTGTTGCCCATAATTTCTCTTATTTTGAGTTAATTCTGTACTCTAACGGATACTTCCTCTGTAAGATGTAACTCGCTCTATTTTGGCAGTCTGTAACAAACATTTACAGTCTGACAGCTCCACGTGAAGTTAGTGGGATTTTTATAAACTGGCTTCAGTAGAAACAAGATTGACTATGTAGTAAACATTTACCTACAGAAGCCCACTGTCAAACAAGGGGTCAGGGAAAGAAGTATTTCTTAGATGAGATTATATAAACCGGGATGTTCCTGCACATAAAGAGTAGGGGTTTAATTCCTGCAGTCCTGCCTGGCTGCCAAAGTTGGGGAATGGAAGGTGGTTGGGGATTCAGTTGTGAGTGTACGGGAAATGCTTTCGTCTTCAGCTGGAGTCAGGCATTTGCAAGCCCTTTGCTAGGCAGAAAGTCTGAAAGCTTGGAAGCAGATCTGCATGATTCAGTTGAATAAATGTGTTTGACATTGAAGACAAATATTGTACTCAGTAGAGCAATTTTGAAGTCTAATACTCTCCTCTCCCAACTAATTCTAAGGCTTAATTACTGAATACCAATATTGTATAATTCACAAATAATTCCCTGGCTGCCTTTTGTTCACTTGTGCCTTTAATGCCGTATTATGAAATACCAAAAAGATTATCAGATAGCATGACTGACTTGCAGATGCTCGGAAGTGCCAAAAATTAGCAAAATTCAATGACTTGCCAATTCACAAAGTGGTGTTTCACTGGCTCCGTAAGGGTGTTTATTCCACTCTTTGGTTTTCCAAGACTGATTTACATGTAGCAATAAACCCTTCCCTTTGCAATACTATTAATCTACCAAAGTTGAGAGGCAGACAGACTGAGTTTCCTTTGTTTTAATTCAAGAAAAGAATATGCTTTGCCTGTATAGCTTACAGGCTAGTTACCTGCTGTCCACATTCCTGTAGCCCTAGGAAGTAGGAAGAGGCTGAGCCTTTCTGCGTGGACAGCTTCTGCCAGAGCACAAACAACTGCAGCCCTGCTGACTTCATATTGCAGTCTTTGCCAGGAGGGCTCCACTTGGTCCACTTTACAGCTTGAGAAAATACTTTTTATTTTTAACATTAGTTTCATGAAAAGCTGAGCTGTTCATATGAGAACTTTTGAGTGTCAGTTCTCAGTTAGTTGAAGTACTGTACACAAAAGGACATAAAAGCAATATATCTGGCAGTGGAAGTTGCTGCAATTGATTTTTGTACCATAAATTGATCTTATTTTTAGCAATAATTTTATTACATTATTACATCTAGAGCTTTGATAGATGTGTGCAGCTTTTTCACCCCTTAATGAAAAGGTGTCAGTCAGAAATTTTTATCATTCCTGTGCTCAATGTAAAAATAATACTGTGTGAAGGGCTGGGATTTTCACTGTGAATATATAGCCCGTCATCAGGCAGAGCAATTCAAATACTTTGCCTGACAAAGGCAAAGGTATGAAAACTGAATTGCTACAAAGCCCTTGGAAAAGACCAGAACGGTTCAGGCTTTGCTGGCCACTGAGGGTCTCACCTGGTAATTGCTCACCACCAGGAGATGAGCTTTCCATCCTTACTGTCCTTTAATCTTGGAGAGATGCAGATGGCTCCATGGAAGGTCTTTGCTCCCGTGAGTTTGTTAACGTGTAAATGAGAATTTTGAGTTGATGCTGAGTTTAGTCATGGCTCTCAAATTCTACAGGCCGAGCAGTAAGTTCAGAATAGTCCTCATTGTTTTCTGAGTTCCTGGCCTAGATCTGTTACTAAAGTGGAGTGTCTTTAATCCCCCTGAAATACCACATATGGCAGCCGCAAGAAGAGTAATGCAAGTGCTGCCAGCCTGCCCAACAAAGATCAAGGGAATTGCAACTTTCTTTGCATAGGCTTTTCTCTACTGCTTGGCTTTTTGTGCTGAAGGTGGTGGCAGCAGCAGCAAAAAGTGTTACCCCAAGCATCGGCGATCGGCAAGAGCGGCAGCTTGAGTCCTTCCGCGTGTGAGTTGCTGCCACATTCGGTGCTAGCAGGGCTGCAAATTCTCTGTCACCAAATGCAAAGCCACGCACCCCTTGGCGATGATTCAAGGCTGCGAGTGCTAGTCGTGGCTGTGACTGCAGTGTGGTGACTTGTGCGAGGGGCCGGGGGAGATGAGCAGGTTAGAGGGTGGTAGGACTGAAGATAAAGCTGTTGAAAGCAGTGAGCGAGATAAATTACAGTTGGTCCTGCGATGCTGGGTTGGCGTCCATGGCTTTGTGTAGGGGCTCAGTTTTATTTCCCCTCGTATGTGTCCACAGAGGACGCTGGCTGTCATGTAAAGAGGAGGAGGCTTCCAGTGCCTTGTGCCGTGTACCCAGGCAGATGGCTACGTCCTCCCAGTTTTCTAGGAAACTACAGCAGAGCAGCAGAGCTTATTGCAGCACGACGAGGTGTGGAACAGGACTTCAGAAACCACAGATGTGCTCCTTGCTTTTGCAGAGCAAAAGTGAGGTGACGTGGGCTCAGGAAAAGCACAGAGGCACTGAGGGCTGTGCTGGGCTAAGCCCAGTGCTCAAACACGGGGAGTAAAGTGCTGAGTTAACTCTCTGAGAAGGAGATGCTTTTAGTGGTGCTGCTGGAGCGTAGAGTGAAAGTGTGTCAGTAGGATGTCTCAGAGAAGGTTTGCATTGCTCCCGACCACGTGCAGTCTGTCTGTGAATGAACAAAGGCCGTTGGTTTCTAGGGCTGCCTATCCATTACATCAGATGAATGGATGCAGGGGCTGGAGGAGAAGGATGTTAGAGCAGCAATTACGTGAGGTTGTATTAAGGAGCCACAGCTGGCCACTTACTTAGCTTGTCATTAGCAACCATTGCTGGGTTCCAGTCAGGAAACCCTAGAAATCTGCTGAGGAAGCCTGAATTGGCAAAACTGCACGGACACTTTAGAGATCAGATGGTCGAAGGATTAATTAACTTCTGGAAAAACCACCTGCTGTCAGAGCCATACTGAGCCTTCGAGGCTTCAGGGATCGGACAACCACGGCATGGGACGTGGTCCTGGGGCAGAAGCCATAGCCACGTAACCACGTCCCTGCCCCAGCAGAGCCTGCTGCAGGAGCCATGCTTCAAATTCAGTGTTGGAAGGGTTTGAGAAGAATACAGGATCTGAGCTGGAGTTTGCAGAGATAACAAGGTATAATTTTTGAACGATGAAGAGTGTGCATCAATAGCAGAGCTGGAACAGTGTGTTGAATCCTGCTCACTTGTCTGTTCGTCATGTTGTACATGTACCCTCTAATGGCTTCATGTCCCCACTTTAACATGAACGTCCTTTTTAACTTGCTGACCTCCAGAAGCTACTGTGAAGCTGAGTTCATTAAGCTTTGAAGTTTCCAGCCTCAGTAGAGGCTGAGGAACTACCTGCATATAAAGCACTGCTGAAGGAGCACAGTGGTGTTTTACAAAAGCCACACATCGCACAGGTTGATGCTCTTGTAGCACCAGTCCCTAGAAATGAATAAATCACCAGAGTTGGTGATTTTTTTACAAATTATTCTTATTAGGGGATTTTGACCCTTATTTGAGAGAAGCCCTTAAGAACAGGTACTAAGAGAGTACTTTGGTAGCAGAAGAGTTCTTCAGCCGCTTCCCCTCTGACTCGGTGGTACTGTGCCATGCGGGACGCGTGCAGCTGTTATTGCCGTATAATGCACTGAGTGACAGACACTACTTAGCATACTGAACGGGGGCACTGTCCCTTGCTTCATCTGCCTAATGCCCCCCCTGCAAGATATAAACAGATTAAGAGAGAAAATCCAATAATTTCTCCATTCTCCCACCAGAGCAATACACATTACATGTTCCTTGCCATCTAATTGCATTACATGGCAGGGATGCAATCAACATTTAATGGCAGTCACAGTCACCTGTCACTTCCCTTTAGATCGGTAATGCGCAGTATGATTTACGTGCTTAACACTGTACGTTTTCAAGGAGAGGGAGGAGGATCTGAGTAACCCACGTCAAACAAGTTGTGCTTTTAGATAAAAGATTTTAATTACAGTTAAGAAAGAGATTGACTATCCAGTGCTCCTGAGATACCTTAATTAATCCCTCACAAAACCAGGATGGGACTTGGGCCTGGTTTACCTGCAGTGGTACTTTAGTTTTGCACAGGTATAATGCTTGAGTCACACCAGTGAGTTCAGTGCAAATAATTAGAACTGTTGAGGGAAAATGTTTGAGTCCCGCTCCAGCTTGTCACTTGGACAGCTTCACAGATCACTGTATTGCAGGGGACAGGGCGGTGGGTGCTGGGAAGCAACGTGGTCTGATACGTGCCTGTATTTCAGGACACAGTGAATGTAATTGATCTAAACAGCAAATCTTCCATTAGCTTCAAGAACAGAGTAGTTCCAGCACAATAGTCTGTTAAAAACATGGAGACCATGAAATACACTGCTCATGTTGAACACTTTAATGGAAAAGTTACAAATCCCTGTGGACATGTTAACATTAACATAATAAAGAAAGGCATTGAGGTGCTGGAGCGTGTCCAAAGCAGGACAATGAAGCTGGTGAAGGGTCTAGAGAACAAGTCTTAAGAGGAAAGGCTGAGGGAACTGAGGTTGTTTAGCCTGGGGAAAAGGAGGCTCAGGGGAGACCTTCTCGTTCTCTACAGCTCCCTGACAGGAGGTTGTGCTGAAGTAGGGGTCAGTTTGTCCTCCCAGGGAACAAGCGATAGGACAAGAGGAAATGGCTTCAAGTTGTGCCAGGGGAAGTTTAGGTTGGATATTAGGAAAAACTTCACTGAAAGGCTTGTAAAGCACTGGAACAGGCTGCCCAGGGAAGTGGTGGTTATCATCTGGTGAAAACTTTCAGCCAGTGTGAATTTGAGCCAAAGAGTAGCCTGTAGGTGACAGTCTCTCTAGCCCATTAACAGTCTCTTGAGGCCCATAATCCTGCAGCTGAGCCCATTTCTTACTCTTTCCGAGAGCCCAGTTCACATTTGCATTTGGTTTGCTGTGCTTGTGACTTGCAAGCAAACTGGGGAGCAACTGTGCTCTGCTACGGCGTTGTGGTTCCCCAGCAGTTAGACCGTTTCCCTTCTCTGCCTTCTCCTGCTGATCCCATAAAGAATTGCTTTAAGGTTTTGTCTTTTAATTTTGCTTTCATAGTCTGAGATTGTAAAGTACGGGGAAGGGGATTTAGTTTTCTCTCTGTCAGAAAGTCACAAATTTGGCTTCCTGGGATCTTTCACCAAGGGATGAGACGAGAACAGAAATCCAGCACTGAAGTACCATCCTAAAAAGCACTCCTCTAAATTGTGCTCAGCAAGGATGAAGCCCAGTGTGCACGTGTGCAGAAATTCACTTATTGATGAAATCACCCCAGCAATTTGGCAGCGAGGTACCCGCTGTACGGTGCGCTTGGGCTTTTGCTAATTTGACGAGGTCACTTCACGTGGTGCTAAACAATTACCAAAGGTGGCAAGGCAGCTTTTCTTGTACGAATCACTAAATCATTAACTTCTGTGTCACTGAAAAAGTATCCTAGCTCCTGTTTGTGTCTTTCTCAATCAATATCCCCCAGACAGAGCATCCACGTCCTTCATCCCCCACAGGAGAGACGGAACCTTCCCCAGCAGCTCCGCATCGCTCAGCTAACGGCCGCGGGAGCCAGACCTTAATTGTCCCTGACACCAACAGAACCGCTTTTCTTCTTTGCATATCAATACCATACATCTCTGTCAGAGCCGAGACAAATTGAGTTATGAAAATGCTAAGGCTGGTCTCAGCGTGCGTCACATGGAATTCGGGGCGTTGATTCCGCTAACCTGCCGGGGGGGGGGGGGAGCCGTTGTTTGTCACTCCGCGCGAGGGAGGAGGGACCTCTTCAGCAAAATCCTCCCCATTTCAAACTCGGGGTACGAATCGCTACCGGACCTTGGGGAGGGAAAGCACCGAACAGGGCCGGCACCTACGGAAATAACGATTCAAACCACGGCGGCGGGTGGCGGGTTCCGGCGCTCCGAGCACCGCCCGGGGGCGGGGAGCTGAGGGGAGATGGAGGGCGGGGCTCGAGCGCCGCCGGGCCGGGGCGACGGCGCCCTCTAGCGGCCGCCTCTGGAGCAGCGAGGGGGGCAGCCCCGGTCTCGCGCTGCCGCCTCCCGCCCGCCCGGCGGGGCCGGTGCTGGGGCCGGTGCGGGGCGGGAAGAGGCTTTGAGGAGTTTGTGGTTGTGCCGCTGGCCTCCCGCCGCAGCTTTGGCGTTGAGAAGCGGTTTGGACGTTTTAACGCTTCCGCTAAATCTCCGCCAAACGACTCCCGTAGCAATCGCAGGTAAGGGTTGGGGTTGGTGCCGTCGATCCCTTGCACTCGGAGTCAGGGATTTACCAAGAGCTGGAGAAGCGAGGGGTGCAGAGGGTTTGGCCTCCTCACGCTTTGGATTCATCCACGTGGATGTTTTAATCGGAATTTCTAGTCATCTTTTAAGAGCAAAAAAACCCCAAACAAACCCACAAACCAATTCCGAGAGTTCTTTCTTTTACATTTCACCTTCCGTGCTATACCGTGTAGCTTTCTAGAAGAAGTTAAGGTACGAACAGAGCCGTAACAACTGCAAAACTCCGAGTCCTGTCCTAACCATTTGAGAAATGCAGGAACTTGTGGGGCTCGCGGCTGCTTGGCTGGTGCGCTGGCTTTGGCCGTGGCAGAGCAGGAATGAGCAGTTGTTCTGCGCCGTCCCTTGCTGTCCACTTAACAATAAGTACATGCCCTGATTTAATTTTCTGCTAATGAGATAAAATTTGACTCAAGAGGTTGCAAGGACTACTGCCTCCCTGTGCAACTGGGATTTTGTGGTCTGAGATGCTGGGAGCTTTGCTTTGACAAGTAACAGGTCTTTGAGAAGTCTTCCTGTACAACCGATAGAGAACAGTTACAGATAGTGTAAATATATCTGTCTCTTCCATCCTGTCCCAACCCATACGTGATTCAACCTGGGGCACCTCCCTCTGTGCCAACCCCTCCAGCAACCAGGGCGGGACCACGAGAAAACTACTGCGGTGGGAGCTTATGGTGCTCCCAAAACCCACAGTAATCTGGATGATTCCCCCAGACCCTGCCCTTCCCCGCCATGCGCCCGGCTCTGGTTCCTATGGCAGTGCCCGCGCTCACGAGAGCGGGTCGGGAGATGTCTGCTGCTTCTGCAATGTTCAGCTCGGTTGCCAGTTTGTTATTGTGCTTCAGGCCTCGTTAGAAGCTTTGATAAAAGCATGTGCATATAAATATAGTCATTAACACATTTATTATTTGCAGATTTACACTTAACTTTGGCTATTAAATAAACAAATGGGAACAGCCTGTACCCGTATTACTGAAGTGCCTGAAATACTCATTTCCGTCAGGTCTTGCTGTAAGCTGCTGTAACCGCATTCAAATCAGTGCTGCCGTGCAGTTTAGAGCAATTTGAAAATCTGGTCACAGTATATGTTATTTGTTAATAACAAATTAGAGAGATTTATTTATTCCTTTGAGGATGAACTCAGAGAAGCCTGGATTTAAAAAACAAAGTGAAGCAACCGATTGTTAGTTTCATGTGTAATACATACACATACCAGAAACCAGTATAACAAGCTCGAGACCCTTGGAATCTTCTTTTTTATTTTTGTTTTGAAACAAACATACCTATTTGGATAGCATACAAAGTGTGACTCCATCACGGTTTTTAAGCAGTTTTCGTACTCTCAGAAGGCACAGAGGACCATGGTGGAGAGGATCAGTGCAGAGGAGCATCGGGGAGAGGTTACTGAGTGTCTCTCCTGACTGACTGTCCCGTAAGGGAAGACCCAAAAGTGGAATATGGTGCTTAGGGTGGCTCCTGATGGGACTCTCACAGGGGCGATGTGTCAGTCCCTGGTCAGTATGTAGAGAAAGACACTTGTCTCTTCTGCTCATTTCAGATGTTCTTGGAGATTTTATGCATATATATATATTAAAAACTATGTATTTTTATATATAGACTCACTTATATACGATAATGAGGAATGCACAAATTTAGACAGTAGTTTCCACCCTACTGGAGTGAAAATAGAGTTTTGTTATTGCCAGCACATTGCCAGGATGCTTTAAAGGCAGTATTTTCATCCTTAAAGGAAGTGGTTGGTTCATCCCTTTCCACCCTGAGGCAGGGGAATTGTCACTGTCCCTCTGTTGCATCAGGAAGCCACAGCTTCTACTCACAATAAATATCACTCGAAGCACTCACAGGAGAGCAAAACTCAGTGCTGGGGAGCTTTAGGGACACTGACCACTGTCCCATCCTGGGACAAACCCACCCAGGCCTTGGGCTCGGCAGGGCAGGGGTGAAACACTTCAACCCCCATGGAAGCTGGTGATCAAAAGCCAGTAGTTCTCTGGGAGTTTTGTGGCTGAGCAATGGAGGCAGGATCCTGGTTTTACAGGTCTTAGCTGTAATGATTTGGGGGCGGGGAGACTGCTGGCTCAGCCTGGCAGCAAGCATGCTCTTTTTCTGCTGCACTATCATTACCTATTCATCAGAAGCCGCGAGAGTCAGCTTCTTGGTCCTCTGAGTGTTCTGCCTTCCTTTAATATATTCCTAAACTGCCTAAAAGTTTATTTGTAGCTGTAATAGCCTGTGCTATCCTCATTTCTGTCTGCATGTTTGTAAAATCATATGTGTCAGCAGCCATCAATGTTTGAAATCATTGCAGCATATTTCATTATATCCCTTTGATGCTGGTAAAGGCCGTTTAAGAAAAAAATAACAACCCTGGTACTTAATGCAATCAAAGTTTCCTCAAAACTGGTTTATACCATCATCACTCATTCGGTGTGGTTGAAAACATTTAGTATCGTGCTATTAGAGTGACTTGCCAGTGAACAATATAATTTAATATTGTTTTTAATACACATGAATGGTTCCTTAAATTCCCAAATGCTTAAAGAAAATTTCAGTATAGTCTTCTAAAGGAATTCATGGATGAGAGCTGGGTAGCATGCAAAGAACCGTGGGTTCTATTCCAGAACATAGCCTGATACATGGCATACTTGTCTATCTTGATCTTACAGATTCTTAGAAGTATCTAATGGGCAGGTGTCAAGAGACTGGGGACAGACTCTTTTAGGTGGTTTCCAGCAACAGGACAAGGGGCAGTGGGCGCAAACTGGAACCCAGGAGGTTGCATCTAATCAAAAGGAAAAAACTTCTTTATCTTGAGGGTGAGAGCCCTGGAACAGGCTGCCCAGAGAGGTGGTGGAGGCTCCTTCTCTGGAGAGATTCAACACCCACCTAGGCATGATCCTGTGCAACCTGCTCTAGGTGAACCTGCTTTAGCAGGGGGGGTTGGACGAGATGATCTCCAGAGGTCCCTTCCAGCCCCTACCATTCTGTGATCTTACCTGCCCCCAGGTAAACAGATTCATGACTCCATAAATATTTTATATAGTTGGGTTTTGTTGGGTTTTTTTTCTTCCTTTCTTTTTCTCTGAAGGTTACAGAAGTGCATTTTTAAGGCTCTGTCTGCACTGGGAAGATTTATAAACTGATTCCCATGGTTAGCAGTGATAGGAGTCTTGGTACTGACAGGGCTTTCTACTCAGGCCTATTTTTAGCACCGCTTCACCGTAATGAATACTGGCTGCTTTGAGTAGCAATGGGGATTTCTCCACCTGACCGCATCCTCTAACCTTGTTTTGACTGTTTTAATTTCTGAGCTCCTCTATGAACTGCATTCCCAACAAGCTCAGGGGTGAGTCATCGAGAGGAGAGATCTGTAGCTCAGGATGAGTGGAAGTGCTAACGAGTGCTTGATTAGTTGTGTGCTTTGTAAAATCAGAGACCTGAAAGTGTATTTGCATTGTAAAAATAGAAAACCAAAGGAGAGGTTTAGGTAAATAAAAAAAAAAAAAAAAAGAATGAGGTCTCAGAAGGGAGATTGGAAGAAGAGATATGTGAGGGTTGTGCCAGGAAGATGGAGATCCCACCTTCCAGTCCAGATCCACAGACATCATCTGGGTCAGCTGGGAAAGGAGAGCATCTTCACTCACCAACCCTTGCCCTCCTCCTTTGCAGCTGGCAAAGTCTGTATGAGCTGGAGACTAGTATGCACAAGGAGCTCGTCTGAGATCAAAACATCATTTTACTCGTAGGCCACCAAGCAACAGTAGACACTGATACATCTGAGTCACTAGTAAAGTAGGTTAGATTTGAATTGGTGACCTGTGATGAAAAATTCCATCTGTGACTGGCACTCCCTGGGGAGAGAGGTTGCCCCTTCCTCTGTGTGATCATTAAGCAAAAGTTATGTTCTTATCTCCAGCTTATGAATTAAGTGCAGGTGCTGAGGGAAGGAAGATACAGAAGGTATGCAGAAGAAATGCCTTCCTCTAAAACTGTACAAACTTGCTAATACTCCTGCAGTTTTATATTTTTCTCATTTTTGGCCTAATTTTTATTAAGTCAGAGTTTGCTGTGCAAGACAGACTGGGTACCCAGGTTGCAATGTGAAATTGTGACCAAAAAGCGGGTTTTTTTCTTGCTGCTTCGGGTTTTTTTTCCAGCCTAAGAGATACAAAAGCATCAAGGGCATACTGATGTTTCAACTACTGATGTCCAGCAAGCACTGCATCTTAGCTTTGGGCAGCAAAGCAGGCAGGAGTGCAGGAACCACCGGAATGTCTCTGGTCACCCTCCTTTCCTTTCTGAAACCTCCATTAGCTGGTCCATGGCAGCGATTCAAGTGTGGAGGGCTCTTCCCCCTGCCTAGAGGAAGGGGGAATGTGGCTCTAATGGCTTCGTCCCACTGAATTCAGAAGAGTAGATGGCGTTGCATCCTCTGCCATGTTTAGTTCACCTGTGGCCACCCTTTCTTCTCCCTGGGGTGCTGGGGGGGGTGTCAGCTGAGTCCTGCAGGCACACCCAGGCACACTCAAGTGCCACTGCAGCATGTGCCTTGGAGCACAAACTATTCTGCTCTGAAAATTGCTTTGAGATTGTAAATTGCTTTTTTCATCCTTTGGGATGAAAAGTTCTATATCAGTGTATTATTATTAATGACAATAAATTATTCTTGAGGCAGTGGAGCTGCTTCTCTTCCCGTGGAGCGAAATGAGTAAGCAATTTCCCGCGAGTCCACCCAAAATACTGGTAGACAAGCCTAGTGGCTGGACAGCCTGATGTTTCACCACCACGTGTGCAGTTTGCTCACTGAAAACACCACGAAAGAAGATGCCCTGAAGAGAAGGCACGCTGTGCCACAGGGGACACGCTCCCGGGCAGCAGGGCTAGTGCCAGCCCAGTCGCTCACCAGCAGCCTTTGCTGGGAGCAGGCTGTACCAATGCTGTCTTTGAGAGGCTTGATGGCTGAAGCATTCCCACTGTTTGTTTTTCTGGGATCCCTTCCAGTTCCTCTGAATCGGCCTCTTGTTTGCCCACCTCCCCCAACCTGTGCACTGAGCTGCAGTGCTGCCTGCTCCTCCACCGCTCCCTCGCACCGCTTGGCCAGCGGGTTGTTTGGGGCCAGCGAAAGATTCAGTCACAATTTGGTAACGGACAAAGCAGCCGTTAACTGCATCACAGACTTTCAGCCAGGTTCTCGTCTTCCTCTTTTCTAAAACACTGAAGTTCATTACTGCAAGTTCATGAAAGAAGAGATAAGCCCCCTAGGCTGTAGGCACTGGCTGTGGAGAAGCTTTTCTCTTCCCCTGCTGCTGGCTTTTCGATACTCAGGATTTACTGCTTTGAAAGATGCCCCATACAAAGGCATATTCCAAAAGGCAGAGGGGCTGACAGTGCTTATCGTGTGTTCTGGCATTTCAGGAGCACTGTTAACAAAGTCAGCTTCGCAAGGATGCGTTTCAACCGGGAACAATAGGAATGTTCAGTGTGACGGATCTGTGGCCAGGCAGGAGCTGGAACGGCTTTGCGCAGGCTTCAGAGTGGGAGAAGCAGAGGGATAACGAGTCATGTAACGGCAGATTTGTGCGGCAGTTCTTTTCCTTCTGTTTTTATAGTAAGTGAGAGGCTGTGGCAAACTGTTTTGTGCCAGGGAGCCTGTTTTCTGAAAGAAATCCAGACACTGTGGATGAAAAAAAGCGAAAAAATAGTTGTGAGCCACCCCCCAGACACATCATACCAAGTTTTCAAGGCTGAACTAAAGCCCAGTTTTGAAAGGTGTTTTCATAATTACTTT
Organism: Megaceryle torquata; assembly: GCA_024611175.1. Lineage (NCBI taxonomy): Eukaryota > Metazoa > Chordata > Aves > Coraciiformes > Cerylidae > Megaceryle > Megaceryle torquata. The sequence goes on along the minus strand of JANIJG010026261.1, from coordinate 86,942 downwards.
AATTTCATGCAAAATGTGTTTACTAATCTGATAACAAACAAGGTGAGAAGGCCAAAAAAAATCCCAAAAACCAAACACAATTTTTTTTTCCTGCAAAATTTGAAGGGATTGAGGTAGCTACTGCTTTGTCAGGAGGGGTGTGGGAAGAGGCCAGGGGGGTAGCAGTGGGTTTATCCAGGTCTAGCAGGGGGGTTCCTGTTTTGCTCATAATATCTCACCCAAGAAGTGGATGCCCAGTGCTGGGTGATGCTGTGGCCCTGCAGCACAAGGTCTCTGACAGCAGCGCCATCTGAACGGGGACTCACAGCCCCCTGTCCTGCCTCGAGCTGTGCGCGTCACGCCTGCGGCTCTGCCAGCTCGGTTCAAAACAGCTTCTGAAGTTGGTATTGATTCCAGGGCTGCTCTACTCTGCAAACATGGCTTAGCGTGCAGAGCCCAGTCGCTGACTCGTGTTGTGTACCACGGGTACTTAGGTACTGCTTGTCCCTGCGCGTGCACGTGTGCCATTGTCACACCTGTCTGCCTGCCCCTGCAGGAGCACGGAGGTGGCTTTGGTTTTTAGCGGTAAGCGGACAGGGAGTTTTTTGAGAGCCAGCTGCGGTTTTCCTCCACTCAAAGACAGGAGGAGAACATGTCCAGGGATCCAGTCCCTTTTTGTGTCCACTTTTCTTGATTTTTTTTTTTTTAATGAGATAAAAGTAAAGCAACCATTTCTTTCTTTTAGTAGAGAGCAGCTTAATATGACCTAAGAAGAGCATTAACAGAATGGAGGCTGAAAATGACAACTATAATGTAGACCACTAGTAATCTATTCAGATGGCATTGTGTGTGTGTTGGCTTTTTAAAAAAAAAAGACAAAGCAGTGAGCTATGCAGTCAGTCTAATTATTAGGAAATTAAGAGCGGGAGGGAAGTCAGGCAGAACTGTTCTACTCGGAGGGAAGCAAACATATGGAATAAGTTGTAGCACAAAGCGATTAAAACCAATATGTGAGTTGCAGAGAGACAAAGAGGGTGACATGTTTATTGTGAACACAGGCGGAGTGCTGAAAACTCAGAAACAGATGCAAGGAAGGGAGAGGTGAAATTAATTTAAAGGGGATGGGCTGGATTCTGTGGGGCACAGTGTCCTCCTCCTGTGTGGTGAATTTGTGCACACCTATATGGTAAGGGAGGAATTGATTTTGACATTGAAGTTCCAAGTTAACCGTGTGCTTTTAAAAAGAATAAAGGAGCACAGAGATAGAACCCTTCGTTTTTCTTGCAGCTGTTGTTTCAAGGAGTTTCATTTCACATCCAGCAGCCCACTGTTGGACTCTGGTAACATTAGCTTCAGTGGACCTGGGGGTTGTATACCAGCAACTAGGTCCTTCTGCAGGTCTGCCCTTCCCTCTGAAGTCAGTGGGTTTCCTACTGGGAAAAATAAAAGATCTGCTGATGCTGTGATTCTGGTGCTTTGGCAAGATACACAGCAGAAGGAGAAACCATATGATGAGGGTGTCATCTTCACAGCACTCTGCATGTAGAGAGTTCAGCCCTGCCCCAGGGGACTGGCTCCGATGGACTTGGTGAGAGTGCTCAGGCGAGGGGTGGGCAGCCTGCACAGCTTGGAAATTCAGCATCCTTGTGACACTGGGAAGTAATTGGGAACGCACCCTGCCTTTCCAAGAACTGGTCAGGATGCTTGATTTTTCCCCTCAGTTTTAGGAAAAGTGTGGAGTTTCTTTAAATGAGAGTTTTAATGATCTGAGTGCTGCCAGGGAGTCCAGCTTCCAGTCCTTCCTCTCATTGCAAAATCGACCTCTTCCAGGAGACAGCTCTGATCGCAAAGATAAGGCTGTTCTGTGAGAAACCATCCCTTGCCCCCTGGGGTCTCCTTTTGTGAAGTGTGCTGAAATGAAGAGCAGGAGGACAGATCCTTTGGTCCAAAGTGATAGCGAGAAAGAAAGGAAGCGTGACCCGAGTTCCCCTAATTATGGCTCTGAGCACAGAGATCCAAAGCCTAGGGTCTGGTCTTTGCCCCCACGCTTTTTTTTCCCTTGATGTGAAACAATCCTGTAAGTGTGATAGCGGGTCTGGGGGTATCCTAGCAATGATCTGTGCAGCCTGGAAAGGTTGTCTGCTACTTTGCATCAGAGCTTTCCTTATTTTGTGATTAAATGTACCATGTAACGTTGATCTTTGCGCCGTCTCTTAGGTCCCAGAAATTCATGGCTTCTTGACCAAAAAGTCAAGCTAATATCTACGGTCTCCAGTAGATTGTTTACTAATATTATTAAAAAGGCCATAGGGGATAAGATAGGAAATGTTTCGCTTTTAGGATTGTGTTTTTTACAGAGTGAAAGCAAATACCATCCTTGAAAAGTTGTAGCAAGCCATAAGCTGGGAAGAGCCAGCCCTCATTGTGAGCTGGGCCGGCCCTGCCATGGTAGAATTTAGTCTTTCATCTTCTTTAAAAAAATTTGCCTGTTACCCAATTAAAAAAAAAAAAAATCATCAATAGTCTGTTTGTTTCTACATCTGCTGGAACGATTTTCTATTAGATGACGTGTGATTAATTAGTTGTTTTTATTTTGGCTTTAAGATTTGTGCAAGCAACGGTGGGAAGAGGGGGTGTGTGAGCTGGTCTTCTGCCAGGGGTTGTCATTCACGTGGTTGACAACTCCATCTCTCTAGAAGGCCATATAATAATGTATTTCAAAATAAAAAGTCGGTTAAGGAGACATTCATCACTTTGAGAGCATGTTCAAAGCAAGTGTCAGGCATGTAATTCAAGAGCGCTTCAAAGCAGTGCTCCTGAGAGAAGAATTAAAAAGAGAAAGGCACAGCCAGCGCTCCCTGTGTCCTTCCATACCTAACTTTTCCTAATGGAAGAGACGTGGCTTTTCATCTCCGTCTGAAGGACTCCAGGCTCAGCGTTACCAGCTGTGCCCGAGCACCATTGCCTGTTACATCAGCTAACGTCAGCATCAGGTTCACCCGGCCAGCAGCGCCCTTCCTTTTGCACCACCTTTCCTCACACAAAAAGGGACAGCACTGACCTCGCTCACGGTAATTTCACTTATAGAATCATTAGGGTTGGAAAGGACCTCTAGGATCATCAAGTCCAACCTTCATCCTAACATCTAAATAGCCACTTGTAAAGGCTCTTCTAATAAGACATCAGTGGGAGGAAGGAGAGGGTCCAGAGTGTGCTCGCTAGCAGGTATCCCGCGCTCCTGTGGTAAGAGAAGGCAGCAGGTGGGGTGACGTGGCTCCGCGGTGCGTGCTGGTGATTCAACAGCAGCAAATGTTGCATTCCTGAACCACTTGAGCACTTCTGCTCTAGAGCCTCATCTCATTCTTGATGGTCGCCTCACTCTCGTGCTCCTGCTGCTGCACCTGCCGTTCAGAGATGAAGTTTTGTCATCTCAATAAAAAAATGTTGGTGTTTTGCTCTGGGCATGAGACCCCCCTCGCTAGCCCAGGATCTATCCACAGTCACGTGAGCGTGAGGAGGAGTACACGAGTCCTTCAGCAAACCGAGTACTTCTGCCTTTTCTGAATAAGACACCAGGGTGAAACTAGCACGTGTTAAATTGCTCTTAATGCTGGTAGAGGATTATTTTATCAGTTCTTGTCTCAATCTTTAAATTAGTCTTGCCCTTTTTTCCCCATGGCATTGCTTTGGACCAATTCAAAGACATTATTTCTCTTATCTTCTTGTTTCTGTGCAACATGCCTGCTGCTCTGGGTCTCAGTCTGGGTAGTCCCTTTCACTGTTCTGTGACAAACGTGTATTTTGGTCCCACCATGATCTTATCTAACATCTCTATCAATGCAGAGGACCTACTGGGAGTTTTAAACCCAACTTCTCTTAATAGGAACGCATCTGAGACCCATTTGTGCCTTAAGTGGAACGCTGCTTTCTGCAACTGTTGTCGCTTTGGGTCCAGACGCGTACCTCGTGTCAGTGTTGCTGGGCAGAAAACTGCCATGATTGCCATTTGCTATCCCCAAACCAAAAATGTCTGACAACTGCCGACAAGAGGATCGAGGTGCTATCAGTGAAACTACAGGTTGTTTTCACCTTTAGATAGCTGGTAAATGAAAATTGCTTGCCAATTCCTCAAAGAGGGAAGTGTTAGAAACTGTTATCTAAAAGCTTTCTGCCTGACAGCATTAATTTCCTATTCATTTCATTAAAGGGACAATTTTGGAGAGACTTGTAAATTACAGTATGCTCCAAGCAGAATAATAGCTTCAGGAAAAACATGTAATAGCTCTCCTTAATCAAAATAAGGGCAAGTTGTTGTTTATCCAGCTGAAGAGCTGGGGATCACTAAAGCTTGATTTCTGTTTTTCACATTAAACAATTGTACCTTTTTTTGAACTATGCTTTAAAAGAAACATGGTTATATTTCAGTAAAGCACATGCCTATTTAATTGTGCTGAAAATCTTTACACTTCTGTTACCTTTTTTATTCCTCTATCAGTCTCCCTGTCCATAGCCTTCCCTGACTGTAACATGTCAGGCAAAAAGAAGCAACCTCGAACTGTTGGATAAAGCAGAATTCTGCCCCTGTGGGATAATGCACCAGATATTATCATTGTTTAGATAAAAGCTGATGATAAAAAGTCCTGCCAGAGCAGACTGATTCTTGTCTTAATCACATAATAGATCAGGTGGGAGTTTCTGCTGGTGCTTGCACGGTAATGTTCAAGATCAGCTCGCACTAACTCTACACATGTAAACGATTAACACGAGGTGGAAGGAGATCCAGAATCAGACCACTGATTTAGTGGGACTTTTTGGAGAAGGGTGGGTGCAGGCTGGCTGGAGAGAGCTAGGACTGGGATCTTCTAAGACATTTAGTTAGCAAGTCTAGATCCCCATGGATGCTTACAAAACAAAGGTCATTTCTAATGAATAGATCAACATTTGTTTATTTGTTTTTTCCCAGGTACCATTTTCCTGCTTAGTTTGGTCTGCTTTGGGTTTTAGATAGGTTGTACTGTGGAGCTGTGATTCCTCTTGCATCATCTTCTCTGTGCTTTGCAATTAAGAACAGTTTTATTCTGTATTCCTGCAGCCTGTAGGTTTAATTAAGCCTAAAAATCTCAGTTTACCACATAAAGGTTTATTATAAGTAAATAAAACAAACAGAATTTAAATAAAATGGAATACATACATTTCTGAAATCTCACAGTAGCTGTAATCCCTTGCTTACTGCTCGTGTACTTACAAAGACCCAAAACCTGGGTGCTTGTGCTCTTCTCTATAAGGCACAGTAAAGCTAGGGGACCATTTTTGTATATTAAATACACAGAGTTCGTTTTTTGGAGTGTTTATGTGTTGGATTTTCAGAAAGGCGGGTGATCTCCATTGGTAAATTCCTAGCGTGCTAGTTGGATGGAGGCAGGAAAGGTAATGTGGAGATGGAGCAGGATCCTGGTGTTACCAGTTGCAGACGATCATGAGCACCAGCTTTTCCCATAAAGAATCTGTCAACATTTCTAGCCTGTCTGTGTAGACTCCCTTGAAAAAGGACAAAATAGCAGCCCTCACTTTTTGGACAGAATGAAGACTGAAAAGCGGGTTCAGATCGGCGCGTACCTTTTAGCTGGCTTCCTTGCTCTGGTCCAAGAAATGTACTTAAGGATCACAGCACGCCAGGGAGTCGGAGTGAAGAGCTGAGGCCTCTTCGTGTTAGAGCAGAAGGCAGGAAACTTATGATTAGCACCACAACAAAATCATACTTCCAGTGCCAGTGGCTGGCTTTACTAATAGTGATGCTGATGCACGGAGGGAGGAGCAGAACAAAGAACGAACTGAGAAAACCACGAAGAGCAGTAACACTCCCCAGAAATAGCTACTTGCCTTTTTTCTTTATTTCTCTTTTTTTTTTTTTTTGTTCCTTAGCTATATGAAGTGTGGCATGCAGTGCTCTTGCCTATATTGCATTCTCCATCTGGCTGGTTACTGAAAGCTCAGATTCTCCTGGGCTTTTCTGAGTTACTTACTTTAATATTCTGCCTTTTATAGAAAAGATTATCTTACAAACTGGATTCTTCATAGTGGATAGATTTTTATGGTTTAATCCTGGTTTTGATATCTAATTCTATTTTTTCCCCTTGAATTTAGTATCATTTCCCCTGACACACATACATAAACATGCACAGGATTTCATGTCTTTTTTTTTTGTGATAGTGTCTCATGCAGAGATTCTTTTCTTACCACACTTGATTGAGAAATACTCCTGTGGGATTCAGAGAATTGTTCTATACCTCCAGCTTAGGGACTGATAAATCCATGTGTGCCTTGTTCCCTTTAAATGGGGACTACAGCCAAAGCCCAATTAATACAGAGGGAATCCTTCCATTGATTTCAGTTATCTCTTGGTCAGGCTGTCTGTCTTTTATGCTTCATTATCACTGAGCATATCATAATACATATACTTATCCTACTACAAGCCTGCAAGGTAAGGAAGTGAAAGGCTTTCCACTTTATTGATGGGGTTTTGAAGTACAGTGAGATGAAGTGCTTCATCTGGCAAGAGACTTTCAGTTATTGAAGCCCTGGTTTAGATAGAATTCCAGTGTATTGTCACCAAAAGCCCCTTCCAGTTGGCTGTAGGTGCCGGTGAAATGTACGTATCCTTCATGCAGATGATACAGTTCATCCTAAGTAGTGTGGAAACAGTTCTGGGAGCACAGCCTGTGGTCCAGGACTAGCCATCCTTCTGGGATGGTGACCTGAAGTGAGAACAGAAAGCCTGCTTTCTCTTTTTCTCCTGCGTACACACTCAGTGTTTTGCTCAGTGGCGTATATGCAATGAGAGTAAAATCCACGCCGCACAGAATATCAGTTCGTGGCTGTAGGACTCTACATTTTGAGATTGTGGACCTGAGTTATCTGGAACTGAGCTTGGGTAGTCAATGACTAAAGGGTGACATATTGTTCTGCTTTTTTTCCTGTGACATTTCTTGCAAGTTGGTGGCACTTCAGAAGTGGGTTCAAGGTTGGAAAGCCCTAAGCTGGCAATTGTAGGTTTGGGGGTTTTTTTTGTTTGTTTCCTTTGAGTTGGTAGGTGAATAGTTGCTCTCCAGAATGGTTGGTGCCAGGATGCTTTGGGTTGCATTGGAGGATGTACTTAGGATGAGAGGAAGAACGCCTTCCAAACTACAGCCAGAGCAAAACAGCTGGAGTTTTGTCAGCCCTGGAATCACACCAGGGACTTTCTCTGTTCTTACTTTATCCCACCCATCGCGCTTACTGGTGCAGCACTGCATTATGCAGTGAAAGATGGCTCTCTTTTGGTTTAGGTAATATATTTTATGTGGGGAAAATAATCTGGGTTTTTTGTTTTTTTTTTTTTTTTTCTTTACTTCTTAAGACATCTGTGTAAAGGTCTTGTATTGCCTTGGGCAAATTACTGTGAGATTTAAAGCAGAAAGCTTAGGACTGTGTTTAGTCTTCCCATTAGGCTGAAAGGGGTTTAGATTTCCACTGATTGACCACTGAACCCTCCCTTCCTCCCTCCCCCCACGAGCTCCACTTCTCTGGCCCAGATCAATGTCAGTAGTTAAATGGATCGGTTATTTGAAAGCTGTCTGTTGACCTTTCCTTCATGATTGATTGCATGAAAAGTGCACAGGAGTGTGGCTTCCAGCTAGGCGAGCAGTCACTGCTGACGGCTCTCTTTCACCACTCCCCATAGCCCACTAGGATTTCCCACAGAGGAATAGGCTGCCTGTGAAGATGCCGGACCAGAGAGTGCTCTCAAGTAACCATAATGAAGCTGAAAGCCAGCTCTAGTCTTCCTCGATGGCCGAGAGGAATTATTTATGAAGAGCAGACCAGGGCTGAGTGGTTTGCTGGCCTTCAAAACCATGTGTGGCTGCATTTCTGGTTAGGACAATTTCTAAACAGTCTGAGTTAC
>JANIJG010026261.1:62623-78921 GCA_024611175.1 Megaceryle torquata | reverse complement strand
GAAATGGAGAGCTGCAAGAGCCCTGGGTGGCAGTTGCCTATGGGTGTTGGCAGGTGTCCTACCAAAAATGAGGAAAGAGGACAAAACCAGGGCCATCTGACTGTCGCTGGTGCACACCCCAGCACGCCCTTGCCATCTCACGCGCTTGCCGTCTCGCACACGTGCTGTCCTAGCCCAGAGAAATAATTAACTTTTCTATCTTTCAATATGCATTTGAAACACAAAAACAGCCTGCAGGAGCAGGTGCATAGAATTAGTCTTTGTGCAACTCTTCTTTCTTATGCTTTCCCAGTCTAAAACTAATGTTGTCAGAGGTTTAATTTGCTTTAAATCTCCTGTAACCAATTCCATGGTAACAGGTTTTGATTTCTGGCATATGGAATGCTTTAGTTACTCCCGATTGTTAGGATTATGAATAATAAACCCACCTTTTAACTCTTAAAATAAAGTTTGACAGTGCAGTAAGTGACGTTCTGTTTGCACAGAAGCAGAGAATACAAATTACCCTAAATCAGGTAATGGGAAGCTGATGTATGATGATTATGTTGTTTCATCACCCGGTTTTTTGGAGGTTGTGCGGGATCGGTAATTCACTGCACGATCTCCCTTTTAAATCACTTTCTTAATAAACATGTAACAACACTAGCCTGATGTAGGGCACAGCATGACTCTGAGCTTAATCTGTATTTTACAAACCAGCAATACACCACAAGTAATGAAAAGGTTCAGCATGTCAACGCTTGATTCTGATTATTGGGGAATTGCTCTCTGTAGAGTGTGGGGTGACATGGAGAGCTGGAGGGGAGGATGGAACAGGCTGAGAACTGGGATTTCTGCTCATAAGCGCCTTGTACCAGAGCCTGGGCTGGTGGGTGAAGTGACTGTTGTCACCTAGGTTAAGGGTGGATGCGAGGCAATCTGTCAGTTGGAACAAAGGGTGGGGTTTTGATGGCAAGGATTCGACATCAGCTGGCTTCTCTGTTACCTATCAGTGCTCTTCAGCTCTGGCACTGTGGGGTGGTTCTGCTGAAGGGTTAGCCTTAACCCTTCACAGCGGAGAGATCAGCTTGTGGAGAAGCTCTGAGAGGCACAAGCTGGGAGTGAGGAATGAGGGAGCCTGTTGGAGGCTGAATTGGGCTTGGGAGCCTTAGAGAGGTCAAGAGTGTGATCCCACTCCCCAGGGAGGGAAGTATTTGCAGCGTCTGTATTAATCTTTGGGGCACAGTGTGGTGGAAGGAAGGGCAAACAGAGCCGAAAAGGTGAGAGCTACGTCCTGCAAACTGCTACCTCTACAAGAGCCAGCCTAAGTTTCAGCTGCTGTAACAACACCAGCAGATGAAGACTGTGTAAGCCAGGTTTAAGCCTAGGTAAGGCTGCTACCAGTAGTGTCCCTACCCGACATGTACATCAACTTTGGGTGAAGAAGCCACTTGTTTGAATGTGAGTCCCATGTTTGAATGTGGGAGTGCAGAGGGCTTGGGACTGGTGCTTCCTAATATTTTTGAGTGACTAACTTTGCTCTTCTGGCTGCTGGAGTCTGATTACAGAATCACAGGTTAGGAGTTAGCACAACGGTGTCATGCTGTGCAGGTCCCAGTGATGGGGCAGAGCTGCTGGGGCTGAGCTAGAGAAAGACATGAGTGCTCAGGTCTGCAGCCATTCCTAAGTGCTGGGAAGAGCTGGGCAGAGCCAGGCCAGAGGTCTCAGCTCAGAGATCTTCCTGGGCCATTCATTGCTTTAAGGGGCCATGTGACTGAGAACCCAAAAATGAAATTGTAATAGGGAAAACCCCACAGATCCCCCTGAAGGCTGCTTGTACTAGACCATGGTTAATGGCATCTCTGCAGTTTCTCTATTTAGTTCCACTTTCAGTTTTCATAGAAGTTGTATATGGCTTTTTTTCACCCAGATAAAACATGTAGCTGATTAATTTGACTCCTTTTTTTCACATGCCTCTCCACAAAACATGGGGTTTCATTAGGGCAAAACTCTCCACTTGCCTTGGAACACTATAACAAATGTTGCCAGCATGCCACCAGTTGCCACTGTTGGAAAATACTGGTGGAGAGGATTCACTGTCACTTTCACATCATCCCCTAAATGGCCTAGAAAAGACTAGGGAGAGCTGTTTCAAGGTTAATAAAAGAAATTGCAGCTCTTGCAATTGATAGTAGCTCTTGCTTATCTGTCCAGTCAAAACTAATACCTTTCTTTTTCCTAAGGGGTGAGGGATCAAATGGTGACTTACCAAATCATAGGGAAGTGAGATTATTTCAGGCTCTAAAAAGAGTGTAGTCAGGAGGAGACAATTTATTTCTTCTCTTGGTGCAAGATAGATTAAAGTATTTCCTTGTACTGAAGAGTAGAGAGAAGGAAAGGAAAAGGGGATAGAAGAGGAACAAAGTAATTTTTAAGTTGGCAGCTGGCCAGCTTGCTTGGAAAACCAGTTAGAACCTAGTGCACGCTGTCTGCACCGCTGCAGGTTTCCTTGCCCTGCTGACTCGCCTGGAGTACCTCCAAGCACCACACTTATTTTGCTTAGGGAGGCTTGGTTGGGTAAGAGGGCCTTTGGGCAAAGCAGATCCATGACATTTAAGAAGTGTTTCTGCAGTTAGAATTAGCAGGAGAGGTGGTGTGTGCTAGAAAGGAGGCTGGCACTTACTCAGCCCACTTGTTCTGATAAAGATGGAACGGTAACAAAAACCTCCCAAGCAGAAAGCTGTTCTATTAAGGTTCTGAGGAAGTGGACAACACGCTGGCTGCTCTGAACACTGAGAGGCTTGGAGTCATGCAAGACTGTTGCAGAAACGGCTTGGCTTTCTTGCTCAACTCTTCTACAGAATGGTGCGGGGAATCTAAAGAGAGCAGCTCTGAGTCAGTTTAATGTCCCCTGGGAGAGTGCCCTCCAGCAAACCTTCAGGTTTTGTTCAAGTAATTCCCTTTATTATATTGTTTTTTAAATAGATCTTTTTGTGGAATTAAAAAAAAAAAAACAACCCAAAACCTATAGGGAGATTCTTCTGTTGCAGAGATGAGATAAGGACCTTTAATAGGGCTAAAAACTACCGAGCTGTGAAAGAAGGCATTTGGAATTGCAAAGCTGTTCATGGGAGAATTAATTGCTCGAGAGTAGCCAGCACTCGTTGGTTTGGGTGCTTGGGCATCACAAGGTCGAGTCTCCATTCTGTAGGACTTAGACCAGGGACTTGAATTTCAGTTTCTACTGAAAAACACCCACTGAGTGTCCTAACTGTTGGCTGTTGGGCTCGTTTCTGAATCAGAACTCGTATCTTTGATCTGAAGAAAGAACTGGCAAAAGCTTCAGAGAAATGAGCTTATTTCATCACATTGTTTTCATTGTGGATCCTGTGCCAATATTCCTTCAGGAGGGAGTCAAAGGAATTGGTCTAAAATTTTCCAACCAACCTAATAAAGAATGAAACAAAATACAGATGTCATATGTGTACCCATTCTCTCCCCTTCCCTGAGGATCCTTTCATTGTCACAGTGGAGATATAAGGGTGGCTCTTGGAAACAAGCGTGGGATGAATCCTTACCCAACAGTGGTGTCCTTGCACCATCCTTTAGACTCGGTGCTAAAGGGAGTCCTTGTGTCTCCCACTGATCTTGCCAGTTAGAGCCCATGGACAGTTTCTGAGCACGCATTTACAGCTCGGGGTAGCAGTTACCTGGGGTCACTGCAGTGCTTTGTTGGTGGGGACTTACTCCTGAGCAGAATAAGTTATTCCTACAGAGTCTTTCAGTGTGCCTGAGATAGCATCACCTTGCCATTGAATCAAACTAGGGTTCGTTTTGATAGCTGAACACAAATCAAGAGGATGCAGAGCTTTCCCTCTTCCTTCCTTCTTCCCACGTAGTGCAGCTGTCTTCAGCTCTCCTTCCCTCCCAGCCCTGGGTGCCTGACTGTTCCCAGTGCTGCAGTGCTCCTCACCCCCGTCTCCCCAAGGATTCCAGCCATCCTTTCCACAGCATCCCCTCACAACTACCTAATTTCTGATAGACTGGGGAGTGAATATGCTTTCCCATACACTGCTGGTGCAAGGATGACACCAGATTTTGCAACCGACCCTTTCAGCGTGGAAAGCGCTGGATCTGGTCTTCAGATTTCAGCAGTTTTATTTTCCAAAGGGGCCTTTCCCCATAGATAGGCAGAAAGCAGTAGGTTGGTGGAAGACACACAAGAGCTGTTTGACTCCCTGCTAGCTTGGTATAATGGTCTGCACCAGTGTGCTGCCTTGGAAAAAAAACCAGGGGAAAAATATCAGGCAATCTGGTTTGTTTTCATTTAGAGGGAGAAATCGAGACGTTTTGAGAGATTAAGTGATAATGCCTAAGGCTGGGCAGGGGGTCTGACCAGAGCTCAGACCTGAATTTACTGTTGCCTGATCGTGTAAATCTAGCTCATGACTTTCTAGCCTTTCAATAAAACATGTTTAAAGCCAAACAGTTACAGTTCTTTCTGGCATGGCTTCTTTCACATCATTCTAGTAAATCCAAGGATATTAGAAAGTTTAAGAATAAACCCAGGTCACAATATCCTGCATTTTCCTGAAGTCTCCTAGTGAATTTTGAGAACACAATTTCTGTTTTACCGTGGTGAAAAGTAGCACCTGCAGTGAGTTTGATTTCTTTGCAAGTGCCAAATCTAATGTTTCAAATAAAGCTCAAGATGAAATGAAAATGAGAGCAGGAGGGTACATAGCTGTCATTAGCCTTAAGATTGTTTATGAAAACCCGAGATGACCTACAGCTTTAAATGACATTGATTGGCGTACTTTAACTTTGTGCTAATGGACTAATGACTTGCAAAGCTTTGAACATTCAAAGGAAAAAAAAAAAAAAGACTGGCATCTGTGAAAGATGTTGATTGCAATCTGTGATATTCAGCTGACTTTTCCAATAAGTGTTAAATATGCAGGACACTGTATAGAATTGTAATTGTTGCTATTAAAAAAAGAATAAAAATAATTCTACAGATAAGAGTCTTTTGTCTTTAGGTCCAGGAATACGTGTTGAAATGAATACTCTCAACTGTAGCCTCTTGACACCTGAGGCAAACCTTGCTGCAATTAAGCAGCACGTAGTGTCTGAACAGTCCTTCTAAATCTCCAGTCTAAAGGAAAGGGTACTGAGGGAATCAAGCTAAAAAAACAGGAGAAAACCCCCTTCTTCCTCCTGCTGCAGAGCACATACCGGCTACCTTTGATTCTTGTTTTCCCCCTTAACTCAGTTGGAAGTTTGAGATAAAAGGGAGGTAGGATTTGCCTTAAATTTCCAGTGTAGTGGGGACTGTTTCTTCTTCTCCTTTTATTATCCTGACTAAAACGTGCCTCTACACGAATCCTTCTGAGACATGAAATACTGCTGAAAGGTCACTACTTAGAGCACAGCCAATATAGCACGAGACTCTGCTAATCTATCGGTTCTATGATGAATATGTTGACAAGCAGCTGAATTTTAATAATTAATCATGATAAAACTAAGGCGAGTTAATAATTTAGAGTCTGATAATGGAGAGTGGTGTGACTCCTTGAGTAGGCGGTTTCTGTTAAGTTTCACCTCTGTTAATTTTAACCAAAAGGAGCACTGTCACTTTTAATTATCAATGAGGAGCTCTTGGAGCTGTACGGCTGCCACAGAGCAGGGCAGCTCCAGGAAATGTTAACAGCTCAGAGAGAGAATTTGGGGAGCACAAAGAAGTCAGTTTAAAGCTCATCGCTGCTGCTGGTTCCTCAAGTTGCCCGTTTGCTTTGCCATAGTGGTGCGTTACTGGAGAACAAGTAAACAAAATGGTGAAAAGGCAAATAGATACAAAGCAGATGTTTGTCATCCCAAATACGTTAGTCATGGAAGGTCAGTGGCAGCGCTGATGGCAGAATTGTCATCATCTCTAATGGACCTGGAGTTTACCATTTATATGCATGAAATGTTCTAATGACCTGTCCATCGTTGCCATTTCCTCCTCTGAAAACATTTTGGATTATGAAAGATGCGAGATGCAGGTTTTTGTTAGGCAGGTTGACAACGCTTTTGTCAAGCGGGTGACCCCTCCAAAAACTTTGTGTTTTTCTATTTAAATGGCCCATTTCAACAGAAAGAGGTGAGATACCCCACGAGATACTTCCCCGAGCTCTTTGAAAATCCGTAGCAGGATATAAGAGGACCTAAGTGATGAGGGAAGGATGCGTGTGGTGAGGGAAAGGCATGCACCCTGCCCCTGCAGCCCTATTCCATGCTGCCCCAGCAGCTGCAATGGGCAGACTGCAGTGCTGCCACCAGAGAGAACCCACTGGCACTGGGGAAGGAGATCAAGGCGGGGATGTAAGGCAGGAATTTAAAGAAAACCAGTCTTCAGCAATTCTGCTGCTGAGGGAATAACTTTTGCTTTTCTATCCCAGCTGATAAATGCATCGTGCTTTCTCAGGGCCGGATTCGCCGGCGTAAGGCACTGCCGCTTGTGCTCCGCGTCAGATCGCCAGCGTGGCATTAGATGCTGCGGTGCCTGAGCATTGACTCGTGTTTCCCGCTACTTACGGTAGGAAATTCCTGGAATACTGCGGCTACTGAGGTACCTATTCAGTTATCAGAACCATTTGGCAAGTTTCTGAGGGCAGCCACTGTAGCTGAAATGTTATTTTAGTGATTTTACAAAGCTCTTTGATAAACAGAGGTTGACATTTCTAAGGAACCCTGTTCTCTTCACCCTTGAGGCGGTCAGAGTTGGCCAGTGGAGAGGAAACACCTCACATGGTGTGGCTCAGGTTTCACAAATCAGATGATTTAACAGACTTTTCAATGTCTGCTGTTTAAATAGCTACTTTTGTTCCAGGCTTGGCCAGGTTTTTAGAGGGCTTTCGCTCTTGTTTGCAGAAGTTGGCCGTTCGTGTTAAAGACGCGCTGGCATCATTTAAAAAAAAAAAAAAAGTAATAAAACGGGGCAATCAGTAGTTCAAGTATATGGTGTGTAATATTCAGAGTTACTTTACTTGGCCTCAGCACTAAATCAGTGGCAAAAAAATTAACACCAAAAAAATGCGTGCAAAGAACGGCTGCTTCTGAGAAGCGCTCCGAGCAGTACCCGCTTGCCACTCTTACATCTCCGAGGGTGTGCTCTTGTCTCTGTTGGTTGTTTGTTTTGGCCAGACGCCAAGAGATTCGTACTACAGGCTGTTTTGTCACTGCAGTTGACATAGCTGGCAGTTTTTCTCTTTGGTTTTTCACTAGAGATAGTCATATTTGTTGTACTGCACAGAATAACTTCATCTCACTGTTTGTACCTTCGTGTCATGTTGTGTTGATGTGTGATGAAGGCATGTCCTGTCATGATTTTATGTCATTCTGCGACAAGACGCCTTCCTCATAAATTAACACCATTTGATGAAGTTGCAGCATTGGGTCAAGTTATTCCACTGCAAAGTTTCAGGGCTCCCAGAGACCCAAACTAGTTCAGAACAATAGCAAAGCTTTAGGCTAAGCTCGTGGGATGCGAGGTACTCCCCTGAAAATCAGGATTGTCCCCTGAAGTTCTGTAAACAACCTTTGCATCGTATCCCAGCCTGAGGCTGTTATTAAAAGTGTTTCTGAACTGGGGAGCAAGCACAGGCGATGAAACGCATGTGTTCTAGCCATCCATTCCTCTAAAGACAAAATTTACATATATCTGACCTGCCAGTTTCCAGTTGACTTGAGTGAAAGGGGTCCCCAAATGTCCCCATACGTAGCAGTATGATGCACTGTAGCAGATGTATGGACATTTGAAGGAATGACAGCATCCACTGCCCCACCTCTCCATGGGCATCCGTGATTCATAAATCATTACATTTATATGTAGCAGCCTGCTGCATGAAGTGTGGTGCTTAAGCTATCAACAGGGAACGTTACCTGGCAGGGAAAATAGAGCTATGGCTGCTTTATAGTAAATAACTATTAATGGGCATGTCCTCAATAAAATGTGCCAACATCTCTGAAGCTGTATGTGAACTGTGTACCATTATGGAAAGATGTCTGCATGAAAGGATCAAATGAATGTGTTTCACATGCCCTGAGGAGCCCAGTTACTTAGCACCAGACTTGAGAGCGAAGTCTTTATCTCAGGGGTCACCAAATTCAGCCACTTTATGTTAATGCTGTCACCTACTGACTTGATTCATTTGTCGAGGTAGTTGCATATCTTACTACTCAATTACTGTAGGGTTTTTATTATAATTCCCTCGTCTATAAATTCCAAGCTAAATTAGACTGCATATCAGATATTCCTTGTATTTGTTGTATCTACAGAAAGAAATAGTTGAAGCCTCTATTTATGTGTTGATTGGTATCAGCAGTCATCAGATTCTTTTCTGTGGGGTGGAAGATGAATAGTACTGCATTCTTCCTTAAAGATACGTGCTTTTGAGTCAGATTCCATATATATGTACAGAAGATTTTTGGGAATCTTGTAACTTGTAGGTGACAGAAATGAATTGAAAGTATAAAATTACCAAAATTCCTCCCCCCCTGCAAGTTTTCCTTCTTGGCATCATTCATCACTTGACAGCATATAAAACTCTGGAGCTTTCTTTATCCAGCTTTATACTGACTACATAACATCAATAAGTACTTATATCTCCAATACAATCTATGGACAAGGAGACAAATCAAGCCCAGCTCGTTGGTGATTTATCGTAAAAGGATTAGCTATTAGGTTTTGATTGCAGGCCAACGGAAAGCCCTTGCGCTTTAACTGTCCCTACCCAGTAAATAATTTTTCTCAAGTCATTCAACCAGTAGATGTAAAGAAAGAGCTCTCTCCTACAAGCTCACGTAATTGTTGAATGGTTAAAATTACCTCTTGCATTTTGGCTTTTACTACATTTTAAGCAATGGCCATCACACTTACTCCTTCCCTAAACAAATGGTGCAATAGAAGTAACCTATTCTGCGTGGCTTAAAAGTAGCGAGGAGAGAGTTGAGTGTTGCGGAGCTGCTGAGCTCACGTTAGGATCGAGGCGAGTCACAGCCACTGGCCGTATACGCTCGCGTTACTCCTCTGCAATCTGAGCTGATCTGCAGCTCAGAGGTGATGCTCGGGGATGCACTGTGACCTCAGCCCTTGGGCACCCTGTGACACATGCACATTTCTATCCGAGGTGGAAACCCACCTTCCTCTGCCTGTCAAAGGAACGGCGAGAGAAAAGGAGAAAGGGCCCGATCCTGCAAAGCACTAAAACTGCCCCAAAGTCTTCAATTCCTTCAGCTCCCCAATGATTAAGACGCTCAGGTTTGTCCACTCTGCATTAGGCGTGGGGAATTTCAAGTGCTAATTTCTGTTCTGCTTGTTTCTGTCCGGTAATTGATCCTTAGCTTTTGTTTGGTTGCTCTGTGGCAGCCGCAAGGCTGCTGCGCTCTATCAGTAAAAAAATAAAACCTGTTACATAAATCAGATAAAGAAAATATAAGTCAATTCCCATGGGAGTTTATCTGTTTTAAATTACTTTCATATGACTGATGTTGTGTGCTGAGCTAAGAAGAAAAGAAAGGAAGCTGACGGTACCCTTGGCCATTGTAAGATCTCTGGTGGAGAGTTTAATACTCCTTTTGCCAGCCCTGGGAGTTGTTTGCTTGGGCTGATCATAAGAGAACAGTGAAATAAAGACCGTGAA
Organism: Megaceryle torquata; assembly: GCA_024611175.1. NCBI lineage: Eukaryota > Metazoa > Chordata > Aves > Coraciiformes > Cerylidae > Megaceryle > Megaceryle torquata. The sequence goes on along the minus strand of JANIJG010026261.1, from coordinate 69,259 downwards.
ACCAGCAGTGAAAGAAAGTTAGGTTTTTCCACCTGTGGTCTCAGATCTATCCTATTGTAACTGCTGTTAGCTCACCAGTGGTCACGGCTTGCTTCTGAAATAAACTGCACTTTATGTAAGCTAAAGATGTAGCCCCATGCATTTTGGTTTCAAGAGAGAGAAATATGCTGGGGGTTTTGTTTGCTTTTATTTTGCAAAATTTTTTAATTTTTATTTTTTAAGAAAGTGGCAGAGTAGAAAGCGTTTTCATGTGCTGGATGAAAACCATCTTTATGCATGAAACCATCTTTCTGATTTGCTGTTTGTACATACCCAGCGTGCTCTAGGATCTACCCTGAGATGCCAGGAAGGCGTGATTCCTTCACCACAGAGCTCCCCAAATAAAGATGGGCACAGGGAAGACAACATGGGCCAGGGCAGGTAGTGTTAAAATGGCAGTCAACTCTGCTCTCCGTAATGTGGCACAATTGTTCCTTAAGAATATTTCATGGATAATGAAGCTAAACAGCTTAGTTTCATTATCCAAGCTGAGAAAAATGCATGGGGAATACCTTTCAATACATCCTCTAAGCCTCCATGTGATTGAAGTCTCCAGTCAAGTCACGGTCTGTTCAACACAACACTACATTTGTAAGAGTTGGACTTTTAAACACAATTAAAACTTCAGTTCCCAAAAGTACACGGTGTCTACATTCTTGTAAAGGATTGACTGATTGTACAAATGAAGATGTGTTCCTGACTAGTTTGGGATCACTGCAGACTGTCGTATCTTTGGCACGGCTTGCAGGTTGTACAGGGCTTGGCCCCTCTGTCAGTGCTCAAAGCTCAGACAAGAGAGGAAGAAGCAAACTGGAGGGTTGCTGGAGTCTCTGGGCTCGCAATACCGGGCAGGTGGCTTCTGAATGCTTGACCTTGGTAGAAGGATGAAAACACAAATATTTTCTGGCCTGTTGCATGGAGAAGGACCCTGTCCCACTGAGGGTAAACTGAAAGCAGAATAGAACTTTGGGGCTAGAAGTTGGAAATCAAGTATCTCTTGTAGATGCAGAGCTGCGGAAATCATGGCCAATCTGACACGTTCCCAAACTCGGGCGTATGCACTGATCATAACTCTGAGAAGGAAATTGATACTGAATACGTGTCTTAAGGAATTTTGAATTAACAGTGTCTCTTATGCAGTGTCAACTGCATTGCTTTACAATTTCTTTTAGCTACAGTGATCTTAGAGCAATTAAAAAAGAAGCAGGCAGGAAGGGTCAGATGATGTCAAGAGGTCAGAGCCCTCAGCTGGCCTCTGCCTGCCTCTTTCCAGCAGGGCTCTGGTTGAGGGTTTGGTCTACAGTGTTTCTCTTGGTAATAATGTCCCTTTACAAGCCTTACTTTCTTCAACCTGAGTAACTTGCTCCAGATCATCACTCCTCTTTCCTCTTGCTTGGTGCATGCACAGGGTGAACAGGGAATCCTCAGTGAACCAAATCTGTTCCCACAAGAAGTTAATGGGGGAACACTCGCTGATATCCAACAGAGCGAGATTTGGCTTCCCTTACTCGATCGATTACATTATCCAGAAGGTAAAACTTTCCATTTTGAGTTCTTTGATAACTCTGTACTAATTATTGCTCGTTTATAAGCATTGTGCTGTTCTTCAAACGGCGAGTAGAAAGCAGAAGATGCCATCAGTGTGTAAGATCAAGAGATACAGGAGACATCATAAGGCTCTCTGTCTGCCTCATTTGCTTGCGTGCCCTCCTGTGATCTCAGAAATCTGCTGCAATGCTGCACTCTGTAGAAAAGCTGTAAGATGCAAAACAAACCTGGTGTTGGTGATGCAACATTAAGCGACTGATGAGGTTAAGAAATGTACTAATACTCATGTTTGAGGCCGTCTGGTCTGGTTTAGCCCTCCTGAACCTCTTTAGTAGATGAATACTATGTACCACACAATGAAGTGCTTTAGGGTAAAAGTCTTCATGTTATTGTTGCTACATTCTCTGAAATTAATGTTTTCTGATTTATATTTCCCCTGCCTTTCTCTTCTTCCCATGTATGCATATATGTACATATTGCATGTATATTTTGAAAGAAAACTTTGTATTTCATCTCTCTCTCGAGAACAGTCTTTTCCCTGAAGATGCCTGGTTTCCTCTCATGCGAGCTAGTGGCAATGAGTTAATGAATTTTTGCTTCTTACCCTAAGAACTTTCACCAGAGTCACTTCAGTAATAGGATAGCGCTGAATGTAAGTGGAATATAAATTTTACACAGTTGAAATGCCTGCTTTGATGGAAGGAGGCAGAATTACGAATGTCAGGTATTCCAAACTGGTTTGAGATGACTGGATTCATTTGAAATACAGCTTCGGTGCAGAGAAACAGCCTGGGGGTGGATTGATCTTGTTTACTTGCTGACATGTTCCTTTCATAGCTGTTTGTGCAGAAATTTGCCCATGCAGAACTATATGCTTTGGGGAAGCAGGTTCATTTTAGACCTTTGACTGATTTTTCTGGTTTGTCAAAAAAAAGAAGGTGGGGGGGGAAAAAAAAAAAGAAAAAAGTGTTGCACTGTTCCTTAAGCTTTAAAAAAGAAGTTCAGGATTCATTTAAGCCTTGTCCCAGTGCAATGTTACATCACCCAGAAGAAATCCATGCTGTTTTTCACTGTAGAGTTAACCAAGGGACCCAGGGCAAGAGGTGACACCCGTACTAGCACGCTGCGCTGCTGCCTTGCTGGTGGCTTTCTTCCCACACCCTACTGCAGCTCCATCAAACCGGTGCTGCTACATGAGTTCCTAAATCAAAGAGCACTTCCCTCTCTCTTACCTCCCCCCCTCACCCACACATCCTGCTGGGGGCCTTGGGGTGAAAGCGACAGCATTGTTTATAATGATTTATTATTTCTATTACTGTGGTCCTTAGAGGCCACGCGTAAAGAGTGGGACTTAATTGCAGTAGGTGCATTGCAAATGTGGTAGAACAAAGCAAGCAGCGTTCTGAAATAAACACCCTCGGCGACTGCAGCTCAGACAGGTGTGTGCGGTGGGTACAGGGCAGGGAAGGTACAAGGTAAAATGGAGGAGCAAGTTTGCTGCACAGTAGATGTATGCAGAAAGTAAAGTGTACTTTACTCAGTATCAGGTGGTAAAATAAATCCTAGCAGCCTCTGAAGAAGAGTCAAGACTGAGCAGAGTGGCTGGACCTGTTGCTTAGCAGATTTATCAAGCTTGGCAATAAAACCCTAGGTAATGATGGCTCTGAATAGTTACATTGGCTTTGTTAACATTGGCTTTTATAAAAGCATGAAATTTTATGTACAAACAAGATCTGTAACCACCAATATGCAAGTCGGGGGTTTTAGTAGCTCTGACAATGATGGGCCATATTCAGTATGCTACTGCAGGACAGATCTTGTGTGAGGACGAATACTCGGAGCTCAGTGAGTAATTCATTGTCGGTTATTTCAGAAGCTTTGTCTTTGGTGAGCATAAAATATGATTTTCTTAAATCAATTTATTATACAATTCGTTTATTTTTTTTTTCTGCCAATCTGCTCCTGCCAGACTTATTCTTAGCATTTCCTGGGTCACTAAGCAGCGCCCCAGATGCCAAACTAGAAGTGCTGTAGCTGGGACATGGGAGCACACTCAGCCTGGGGCAGGGAGGGACCAACTCTCTCTAATGCTGCTGCCCCCCCTGCCTTGCCCTTCTCCCACAGCCATGAGATCATCCTTCTGCAGCAGCTTGCGTTGGCCCTGCAGCCAGCCTGTGGGCTCCAGCTGTGGCAGGAGCCAGGAGACAGGGGACAAGAAAGGAAGGAAGAGTTAGAGAAGGGCAGAACACTTTTTCTGAAGTCCTTTATTCTGTCTGTTCCTTCTGGAAATACTGGGGCATGAGTTATGTTTAAGGGTAGCATGGATATAGCTGTTGCCTTCAGCAAGAACACACTGAAAAGCAAACTTGCTGGAATTACACTTTTGCTTATTGCTCCCATGAAGTAGCAGCCTTGTGAACCTGGTAATAAATCACAGTAAAGCCCACAGCAGCGATGAGGTGAGTACAGAAAAAAACGTGCAAAAGAGAAAGCGAAGACAATGGAAGAGGCATTGATTTGATTTTGATAGCTGCTAAACAAAGTGGGCTGACAAAAACCATTAATGCCCCTCTCAGCCGCCTCCACAGGAGGTCAGCTGCCAAACGCGAGAGGAAGTGGTGGGGGTGAGTTATGTGCCGGCACTGAGACCGATGGCTTCTTGTGCTTGACAGAGCCAGAGCTGCTTGCTCGTGGATGTCCTGGCACGTCAGAGACAGGCCTGGGCATTTGCTTATTGACAGGGCATCCTGCAGGAGAGGCAGTGAAAGAGGGTTGCTTGCAGTGGGCTGGCAACACATGGCTGTGGGAAGTGCCTGAGCTCTGCTGCTGCCCCTGGAAGCTCGCTGGGACCACCTGAACGTGCCCCATTCTTGCACAGGGCACGGCGGGGCACTGCCAGCCCTGATGCACCCCAGGGTGTGCTGGAGGTAGTTTTGGCATGAGTCCTTAGCGTAGCAAAATCTTGGCTGGATTTTTTATGGTGATGCTTAGTGTTTATGGGTTTGTTGCGTTATCAGCCTTTGTATTCCTACACAATGAAATTCAGAGATAATCAAGGTACTGATGCTTGTGTTAAATAGCTCTGAGAAGTGTGGGGTTGTGGGAAGCAAGGGAGCAGGATGTGGTGGTAGGGCCACCCTTCCCCTTTGCCTGTGCCCACACTGGTGGTTGTGGGGCAGTGCTGTAACCTTATTGGCATGAGCCGAGTTGAGAAATAAAGCCTTGGAAGAGAATGAGGTTCTACTTTGGTTTGGTTTTTAGTTTTTTGTTTTTTTTTTTTTTTTTTACCTGTATCACTTCTCCGATGCCATTTGTAATAAAACCTCAAAAATTATCAGCAGGCAGGGCAAACAATGAACTGGTTTCCCCAACCACAGCTGATGGGGTAAACCCTCCCTGAAGATGCAAATGCCACCGGTGCCCACTCTAATCCCCCTCCCTTTGGTAGTTACCTTTATCCTACCACTCGCAGCATTATTCTCTTTTCAGTTTCCATCACCTTCCTTAAGTGTCTGATAAGCAAGCGAGCGTCTTCTGCATGTGTACAGAATTCCTGGCTTCCAGGTCTTTTTATTTCCATTAATTGCATCAGGACAACACTAATGAGCTATGAAATCATGTTGGCCGTGAGACATTTTCTAAGCAAATTCTCCTCCAAAATAAGGAGGCATCTGGGCCTGAGAGAGCAGTGGAAGTTGCATGGTCAAGGAGGGCCTTGGAGAGCCGTATGTTTGACGGCTGGTGGTGACATTTCTGCTTTGCTTCCTTATATGGTTCATTACTACAGTTTGTTTGTTTCCTTAATTGCTCTCTGTTGCTGAGTCTTTGTGGACCATAATGTATGTAAAACAATGTGTATGATTCAAGGTAAAGCAAGACTTTGACTGTCCTGCTGTACAAACCAATACGTGGAATGCTGTGAACTATGAATTTAAGGAACCTACTGTCTGTTGAACTAAACCCTAAACCGGTTGTAGCTGAAGTCCTTTGTTCTCACTGTACTTCAGTATTTCATAGCAGCAGATTTGCTGTGCAGCAGTGTGGTTCCTGAGGCACTAGCACAGGATCAGGGCTTACTTGGCTGGACCTCTGCACGCACCGCGGCCGTTCTGGCAGAAAGGAGCTTGCGTTGTCCGAGCAGGCAAAGAGTCTGGAGAGAAGGGAGTATTTTCATCCTCATTCTGCAGAAGAGGTGGACTGCAAAATTAACAGATTTGTCTGTAATCTTCTAGGGTCTGTGCTGGCAATTGAAGCTTCTGGGTCCTGGTACATAATCTTCATCCCAAATTCTGAACTAATCGATAACATGTTTATTTGCCATCCCATAATCACAGCAGTATTTTCTTGTTGAATACCCTACGGTGTCATTAAAAGCTAAGTTATTTAAGAATTGTGACCAGTGCAGGCACTTGAGGCATTTTTAGAGGAGAGAGTGTGTGAGCCATTCAATAGAACTGACAATAAAACAAAATACTTGATTACCCAGCGATGCAAACCTTAAATCCTTCCTGAATTAATGTGGGGGAAGCCTGGCAGTGTCACACCACCACGGCCCATCCTCTTTACTGCCCTGCATAGCACTGTAACACAGACGCAAAATGAAACGCAAGGTTAGAAAGGAAAAAAATAGTCTTGGGCTACCTTGACCTGAGGCCAAGAGCGAGAACATGCCCCTGTCGTCTCTGACACCCTGCAACAGAGAAGCACGGCACAGAAGGGGAAATCCAGAGTGACAAATTGCAGCTTTGAAATTCAGAATTTGATATTAAAGAAAATTGAACCATGGCCGAGCAGGCTGGTGGTCCCCTGGAGTAATCACCTGCAGCCGCGCTTTCGAACGGAAGCTCTGAAGAAAGCCACAGGGTGACCAGCAAAGGGGCAGAAAGCTCATTTTCCACCTTCCTTGTGTTAGAAATGGTGGTAAACCTGTGGTCCTAGAGGCAGAACACTGCAAGAGAGTCCTTCTGTGGCTAGAAATAATGTGTTAAGACACTTTGGGCAAAATCAAAGAAGTTTAACATATCAATCCTTTGATCATCAACAATTCTG